>CAUJNA010002204.1:0-37500 GCA_963377175.1 Effrenium voratum | reverse complement strand
AGAAAGCCGACAAAACGGCTGCGGCAACGCAGGCGGAGTCAGCGGACGAAGGACGCCGCCCTTGTGAAAGCCGCCATCCGCCTTTCAGAGCCCAATGAAGCCAAGGCAACTGAGGCTGTCCATGCAGTTGAAGCTCTGAAGACTGAAGACAAAGAGTTTCTGCTAGAAACTGAGACAACCGCCAAGGACCTTGTCAATTCCCTTTTCCAGGTCGCGGTGGCTGACCAAGAGATTGACAAACTCATCCTTGCTTTGTCGAAGGTGGAATTCCTAAAGACGCGAAGCCAGGAGGGTTCCCAACTTTTCATTTGGGACGTTGAGCAGGCAGGAGAGCATAACACCGACGCTCGGAGGTCACCCCCTCCGTTTCAGAAAGAACACTTCGAGAAAGTGGTCAAGGGCGTGCTTTTTGCACGAAACAGGCAATCCACTTTGACCTTTGACGACTCGGACGGGCCGCCTCCCCCAGACGCTTCGGATGTGTTGCCTAGCTTATTAGATAAACACAGGATGCGTGCGCCGTCCATGCGTTGCTCATCTTGGAATTTAATCCACAGTGAGGCCTCGACAACTGCGAACAGGAAGGCCAGGAATCTGTCAGGGACGGCGATTGAGCGTGGGGCCAGGGCCTCAGCGTTTTAATGTGATTTCCTTGGAGGCGCGGGGGCTGATAATGAGGTCAACGTGATTAACTTGGCAGAAAAGGTCTTGGTGACCACCACGGATGTGCAAAAGCTGCAAGCTATCACGGGAAGCCGGAAGAACCTACATTTTGAGGGGACCGTGTGTTCAGATGCTGCGCCTTGGACGAACCAAACAGTGGGCGGTTGTTTGGCGCGCTCAGCTTGCGCCCCTTGTTTGCGTGCGAGTTTCTGAGGTCTACGGGGTCCCCCGGCATGATTTGGCAGGGCTGACAAGGCTGGCACCTGTGTTCAAGCACGAGTTGCTTGGAAACTTCCGCGTGGCTGGTGCACCGAACAACCAACAGCGAACAGATGGAAGTGCAAAGGACAACGTGGCAGGAGAACCGATCACTTGGAATCCAAGGCATTCGCACATGATCGAGGAATCAGATTCTCCTCCTCGACGTCCTCTTCATCTTCAATTTCTTCGTCTTCTTCGTCTTCTGCAATCAGATCCTTCTCCGACTTCTTCTTCGGAGCCGCCTTCATCTTTGCAGCCTTCTTTGGCTTCGGCTTTGCATTGGCACCTCCCCGCGACTTTCGCTTCTTGCCTGTCACCGTGGACGTGGAAGGCTCAGTGTTGCTGCTGCTCTGCGCATGCGGAAGGTGCAAAAGTTTTCCCAGCTTTGCGTTGAAAATCTTGTCGTTGGCAGGGTCAGTCATCGCCGCGAGGAGCTGTGTGCAGACCTGGGCCTTGAACCACTTGGCGTGCTTTTGTGAGAAGCCTGGCGTGCTCTTCTTGGGCACCAGAACCAAACTCGAGCAAAAGGACATCAAACTGCGATGCAGCCAAGGAGCAAATTGCTGTCACTGGAATTCTTTTTGTCAAAATCACGCTGCCACAGTTTGTGCATTCTTTTGTTTAGCCAGCGCATGACAATAATGATGATAGCGGGACATGTCTGTTGGCAGCGAAGCAATCACAGACCCAGGGCAGATTGCAGTTCGGAGCGCTGGGAGGAAAATGGGATAAACACGCTGCTGCAATTGTGAGTGTCCTGTCTTTTGAACTGACAGTGCACGGAGAACCATTTGCAGTCCACGACCTGTGCTCTTGAGAGCCCAATCATGAGCCCCTCAAGCCAGTAAGCAGCATTGCCATTCATGAGCGGCGGCATTGAAGAAGGCAACTTTTTCCCGAGCCTGAGGAAGAACGACAATTGCGATGAGCCTGACTCTGGCAACCAGGAGGCTGAGCCTTCCATCGAGCAGCTCTTCGGCGAGGCGGGGGGATGGGATGATTCTGATGAGCCGGAGGACGAGAACGAAGATATGAATGAAGAAGAAGAAGCAGAAGAAGAAGAAGACAAAGACGCAGGAGAAGATCCTCCATGTCCAGTAGCGAAGGCCAAAGCCAAGGCCAAAGCCAAGGCCAAGGCCAAAGCCAAGGCCAAAGCCAAGGCCAAGAAAGAGCCCAAAGCCAAGGCCAAGGTCAAAGCCAAGGCCAAAGCCAAAGGCAAGGCCAAAGCCAAGGGCGCGTCAAAGAAAACCACAAATTATGAAAAACCCGAAAAGCTTTCTTTGACAACGCTGCCGAGAACAGCCTGGATAGTAATGCTGCCCGGAACGCCTGGCTTGAGAGCACAGAGAGGAAGAATGCGATAGCTTCAATGCCAAGCCCTGAGAGAAGGCAACGCAAATTTGTGAAACCTCCTCCCGCTGATGATGTAAACTAGACCTTGTGGCAATGTCTGCTGCGGGCGCGCAGCAGACCATGGCACCGCGTGATGGGCAAAGAAACAAAAGAGCAAGCATTGCGTGTTGGACCTTGCAAGTTGCGACTGTCCTTGAAAGTTGCGATGTTGTTGATTGATGTTATTGCCCTGCAGCTGTTTCGCTTCACATCTAGGCAACTGCGCGTCAGTCCCACTTCCCACAGACATTACTGTGCTACCACAGTAATTTTGTCGTCATGGTTGGACGGCATGGGCAGTCAGGAGGCACAGGCGACCACGCTTGCTTGGTGACGTGGAAGTCCAGCTTCTTCCCGCTCTATCAGCTTCATTCGGAGATACTGGAAAAGTTGGAGCAAGCCATCGTGTTTCGCAAAGGGAGCCCCATCTGCATGGAGGAGTTCAGGGATCTGCGAGTGTTCATTCATGTGAACAGCGACGATTATCTGGAAAGACATTACAGAGGAAACTGCAGACTGGTGCAATCACGAAACTCGCACTTCCTCAGTGCAGCAGTGGATCGAGCATCGGCCTTGGGTTCAGCTGGTGCAAGGGCCCACGAAGAACCTGATATGTGCCATCAACGAGTACAAGTGGAAGCATTATCAGTTGCGGTGTGTGGTGTATGACATTCAACGTGCCCCTTATGGTGGAAATTATGGGCCCATTTCCCATGCTTCCTGGGAGAAGCGCTTCTTGATTTGGGGCTGGCAGGACGAGCTCGATCGCGTGTCTGACCTGGTTGAGTGGTCCCAGAACTATTCCTCGATACTTTGCCTGCCAATCAGTGACCCCGTGCCAAAACCACGGGTGATGCTGAAGGCCCTTCACAGCCGAGACGTTGACATGATTCGCAGGTTCATGCCACTTTCTCTCTTTCCTGGCAACGCCATCTGGCATCCTGATGACATCGAGCAGAGCACTGCAGCAATCTGATGCAGAAGGAAAGGACGCTGACATGCAGGTTGAGGATCCGGAGTTTCTATTGGTCGACACAACCGACCAGGTCCCTGGCACCCAGGCCCCTGGCACCGAGTGCGATCAAATTGGCCGTGTCCAAGTTGGACCCATCATCAACAATTCGCCATGGCACCAAGATCAGCGCGCAAAGCAGCGTGCTGCCGCCAGCTGCGGAAACGCAGCTGCTGGAACTTCAAAACCAGTCACTGTGTTCTCCTCTGAGTAGTGAGACAGGCCCGCCGCCAGCCACAACGCACAGTGTTTTTGAGGCTGAAGTTGTGTGGCCTTGGATTGAAAAAAATGCATCGAGCCACGGAGTGTGGTGTTCGCATGTGCATGAGCGCTGCTAGGCTTTGTTGCGGTGTGAGTGCACGGGCATTGCTGCTGCTTGTCGTCCTGCCCTTGACTTGCATCGCCGCAGTCATTAAGGCCCGAGTTTTGCCGAAGGTTTCCAAACATGTCGTCTGAACACGAGAGCGCGGTGATTTTCGGCAGTCGGGCTGACCTTCGCGCAGAGCGGAAACGCAAGCGTGATGAGTCGGGGGACTGGGACAAGCTTAGCCACCCAGACTTGCGGAGCATTCTGCAGCAGAAGGAGCGGCTTGGAAACATTTTGATGAAGTATTACCCCACGCTCCTCCATTTACCTGCGGTTGCCATGCCTGAGACACCGCCTGTTGGCAACCATTCCTACACGGTCAAGCCTGCAGGATGCTGCAAGATTATGGTTAAACTGGACAACTCAAGCTTTGTGGTGAAAGGCCTTGGACAATCACAGAAGTTTGGCTTCGGGATGAAGTTCTACGTGGGGAGTGCCGACGATTTGCCACTGAGTGAGCAAGTTATGCCAGGGCTTGTCGCAGTGGCTTGGGCAGAGGCCCAGGTCCTGGCAAGGAAGTGGCAGCAGAAGAAAGATTCCGAGCAACCTGATGTCTCGCCCAGCTGCGATGCAACAACTGAGCCATCCCCCAAGGATGCCTCTTCCGGAAGCGAAACAACACTGGCTTGGGAGCAGTTCAGCCCTGATCGACTTTGACTCCAGTACAGATTGGATCAGGTGTTCAAACACCTGCGCCCCCGCAGTTGGATGCCTTGCTGTTTTCCCAAACGGTGGTTTTTGCAAGCTGCAATTGCTGCTTGCTTCTTAGTAGCAACATGGTCGGGGAGACATGCAATTGACATGTCGCGGGGAAAGCTGAGAGTCTGAAAAAGGAGCCCGCGTGAGTTTCAACAGCCACTGCGTGTTCATGTGTTTCTCAGACCTTCCACATCAGAAGGCCAGCCATGCCTGCCAGAGGCGCCAGAGCTCCTTTCGGCAATTGAATTGTTTGAAGCCCCCCGAGGGTCACTCTGCGCAAAAGATGGGGGCAGGCGGGATTTGAATCCGCGACCTCCCTACCAACTGCGGGTCCGCAGGTTGGTTCGGGCGCGCTGCCATTGCGCCACTGTCCCTTGCTCCCTCTGTGGCAACTTCGGGGCCTGAACCCGGCCCAAATATTGAACAAGTCTTCGGAGCCAACACGGAGAGTTTTTCCAGCTTGAAAACAATTTAGAGCCTGAACCCGGGGCCCAAATGGAACAGCTTTTCGGGGCCCGAATCCGGGGCCCGAATGGAACAGCTTTTCGGGGCCCGAATCGGGGCCCGAATCAAACACTTTTCGGGGCCCGAATGGTATACGACTTTTCGGGGCCCAAATCCGGGACCGAATGGAACAGCTTTTCGGGGCCCGAATCGGGGCCCGAATCGAACAACCGGGGCTCTTGGCTGTGGATGTTTCTCCAGGGGCTCTTTGGAGGCCACCGTTTCAATCTGCACATTTGTGTCCACCAGCCATCTTTTCGGGGCCCGAATGGAATGATTTTCGGGGCCCGAATCCGGGACCCGAAAGGAACAGCTTTTCGGGGCCCGAATCGGGGCCCGAATCGAACAACTTTTCGGGGCCCGGGGCTCTTGGCTGTGGATGTTTCTCCAGGGACTCTTTGGATGCCACTGTTTCAATCTGCACATTTGTGTCCAC
Organism: Effrenium voratum; assembly: GCA_963377175.1. NCBI lineage: Eukaryota > Dinophyceae > Suessiales > Symbiodiniaceae > Effrenium > Effrenium voratum. The sequence goes on along the minus strand of CAUJNA010002204.1, from coordinate 32,166 downwards.
CAGCCATCTTTTCGGAGCCCGAATGGTATACGACTTTTCGGGGCCCGAATCCGGGACCCAAATGGAACAGCTTTTCGGGGCCCGAATCGGGGCCCGAATCGAACAACTTTTCGGGGCCCGGGGCTCTTGGCTGTGGATGTTCCTCCAGGGGCTCTTTGGAGGCCACCGTTTCAATCTGCACATTTGTGTCCACCAGCCATCTTTTCGGGGCCCGAATGGTATACGACTTTTCGGGGCCCAAATCCGGGACCGAATGGAACAGCTTTTCGGGGCCCGAATCGGGGCCCGAATCGAACAACCGGGGCTCTTGGCTGTGGATGTTTCTCCAGGGGCTCTTTGGAGGCCACCGTTTCAATCTGCACATTTGTGTCCACCAGCCATCTTTTCGGGGCCCGAATGGAATGACTTTTTGGGGCCCGAGCCCAGTGCCCGAATGGTAGTTTTTTCTTGTGGTGCTTGAATACTTTGTGCAAGTTGGACTTTTTTGTTTTTTGGGGATCTAAAGCTTGACTTGCCGGTAGTTGAACCTTTCGACCATTGACAAACTCTTATGGGCCAGCATTGAAATGATCTGGGCAGGGGGTGGACTCTCGCTACTTTCTTTGTCAAGCTCCAGCCGCCTGACTTCACGTCGCCGTTGCCAAAGGGGGCGTGCCATGGTTGTGATAAAGAGCGAGCTGGGGGAGATGAAGAACACCAAGAAGCTGCAGGCCGACCCAACTAAGAGACGGCAGCTTGGAATAACAGTTCAGTCAATAATTGTAGTATGTGTTTTACTATCTCTTCAACTGTGTTCTTGAGCCTGCCCAAAACATCTTTGCAAACTGCACTGGGCCAGGTACAAGAACAACCGGCGCTGCAACATCCGTGTGCGGACTCACCAAGGAAGAACTATTGAATCTCCAAAACTATGATGAGTTGCTTGCTGAAGTAGATCGGCTGCGGCTGGACAATGACTCCATGAAGAAAGAATTAGATTTCTGGACCAAAAGCACTACCATGGGTGCACGGGACTGGCGTGACCGTCTCCGCCAGGCTGAGCAGAAATTCCGTGAAGCAGCTGAAAAGAACGCGCGGCTTGAAGAGGCCCTGCGTGATTTAAACAGCAAGTTGGACCAGCTTGCGCTTATGACAAACTGCGTTTTGAGGCGAAAGCAGCCAGCGCCAGTGCCTGAGGCAAACCTGGCAGCTGCCATATGACGGGGTCTCACTGGCGCTGTCCAGCTGTATCTCTTTTCCATTGGCGTGGGGCAATGCCGGAAAAAAAGAGAGCAGCTGCGCGTGCACGGCCTTTGCTTCTTGCTTATCGGCTGCTAAGGTGGCCAACGATTGTAACCAGTAGGCTGCCAAGTTGCATGTTTCTGCCCAAGCGGATCCCGCCCCTTCCCTCTTGACTTTCTTCTTTGGGGTCCTTTTGGCCATGCAGCAACGCAAGTCAAGTTCAAGCCACCTCGGAGTAAGAGCGCGTCCCAAAATTCTTCCCCCAAAAAATGGAGAAAGTAGGGGGCCTGGGGGGAAGAGGGAGGAGTGTTGGGGTTATTGGGTCAAATGTTGTTATCCAACGTTTTAACATCCTTGTTTGATTTCATCCTATATTTTGTTGTAGGGTGTTAGGGGTGGATTTTCTGGGGGCCGACATTTTTTTCATTTGAAAGAGTTAGCCCTTTTAGTAGTTATTATGTTCTGGGGTGTTGGTGGTTCATTTGTTTATTCCTATTCTTGTTCAAAGTCACTTGTTGTTTCCATATATTCTCTCACAGTATCGTTATTGTTTTCTTGACCTTTCACTCTTAGTTGGTGCTTACTTGTTTGTTGGTGTTTTTTCATTTTGTATTTTCCTACCTTACATTTACATAAAGGACATTCTACTTTCAATTGGTTATAGTCTTTCTGTTTTTCATTTATGTCTTCTTTGTTCTTTTCTCTATATTCTTTTGCTTTTTGTTTTAATTCGTCTTTATGGTTTTCACGATAGTTCTTTTTCTGTTCTTTTAAAGTGTCTTTGTTATTCTCTCTATATGTCTTATTCTTATCTGCTATTTGTTCTTTGTTGTTTTCATAATACTCCTTTGCCTTTTGTTGTATTTGTTCTTTGTGTGCTTCTCTATACCGTTGTTTGCTCTCCAAGCATACATTACATTGTTTTCTTCCCTCGTTGAACTTTTCTAACAATTGAAAGACTTTACATTTGGACCATTGCTTTTTGTCTGTCATTGGTCTCTATATGTTTAAGGGGTTATTTATTTAGATAAGTTTAAGGGGTTTTATAGGTTAAAAGTTCAGTATAATTATAACATATAAGATTTTACATGTTATTATTATATTATGATTATAATTTCAATTCAGGATAATAATCTAATTGGTTTGTCTTACTTCTTTCATACATCATTTTAAAAATAATATTAACATCTCTCACTGTATTCTGAACATTAAACTTTTTACTTTCAATAAATAATTTGATATTTTCTTTAACATCTTCTCCTTTCTCTTGACTATAACCCAACATCCATAATATATCATCAATCATTTCATATTTTTTCTTACTGATTTTAAGAAACTGTTTAACACAATCGTAAGGTGGTATTTTATTTAGAGTTAGAAATATTAAAATATCATCTTCTACATTTCTATTATGTATTCTTTTTATTCCCAACAGACATTTGATTAAAAATTGATTATCTCTCCAAGTTTTACAATTTTTACATATGTCTTCTTCACCATCCATTGAATAATTAATAATATTATTCACTATTTCATTAGGTAAACTCAATTTAGACAATTCCATATTTTCTTTTTTGAAGTGACAACAATCATAGCATTTTTTATTGATATAATTATTGATTCCATCACCGTTCATTTTCCTTTTAATATATAAGGTAATATTTCTTTAAGTAGTTTTGGCTAGGGATTATGGTTTAGTTATGAATTACACAGGTTCATCAACCATTAGTTTAAACCTTATGTTTTGTACTCCTTCAAAATTCATTCTACTTCTTGCATCTTCCATACGACTGTCTATTGTTTGATGCGCCACTCTCATTACATCAGCTATATTATCTATGGTTATATTATCTACAACATCATCACTACGAAAATAAAAACTAAAAGTACTAAACTTATTGTCTTCATAATAATTGAAATGATGAAACCTTACAAACATATTTACCTCAACTATTATAACTTCTCCATAACTGTTATCGGTTTCAATGCTATCTAACAAACAACCTAAGTTTTCAGTTTCATTAAAAACTATATCTTCAATGCTTTTAATGCTTAAAGGTTTATTTCTTGAAATGTAATACTCAATTACGTGTCTCTTTATATCATCACCACCTACAACAGTTCGACGCTTTGTCTTTCTTTTTGTTTCTGTTCTGTTTATTTTATATTGTTGTTGTATTCTCTTTAATGTCTTAATATGATTATGTTTTTATTTTCAAACACTCAGGTTCCCCTAATTTATATGAAATGATACCTTTTAATACATCAACAGGTAAGCTAGCACAATTCTCAACCATAAAATTATTATCTGACATTTTACCCCCACTCATTTTTCTCTTAATATATAAGGTTTTTTCTCTTTAAGTAGCTTTGGCTAGGGGTTGCTGGTCGGCTGGTCTGGGTTTCAGGTTTAATTTAAATGTCTTAACCTTCTTGTTAGATTATAAAAGAATGTTTAATCATATTATAATTGAATAATATCATTAAACTAAATCACTCACGCTTTCCATTCACCTATTCCATCCCACCAGAATTCAATAATTCGCATCTGTCCATCTACTAGACTGTCTTCTTTGTTTAGTTTCCGTATCGCTCCTGATAAGATATAGTGGTTAATAATCATTGCATTAAACTTTCCATCACGGTTTAACTTTTTACCACAGTCTTTTATGATGTCTTCATCTGTTAGGTTTTCATACATTTCTTTCATGATGTCAAACCTAACAAATGAGTATATCGTCATCAAGTTTAATCCGCTATTATCCCTAAACCTGCTAATGACATCATTCCAGAATTCTTCGTTTTCATCAACTGCCGGCAAAGGGTGTCTTTATTTTGCTTAACTCTTCATCTAATTCCTTTTTATAACTGTCATTATCATCATCTTCTTCGTCTGATAGCACCAAGTTTGATAAGTCAGCAATCACTCCGACATTTTCTAAATTCAAGTCCTCTAATCTTATTTCAGTCATATTTTCACTTAATATAATAAGTTAATATTTCTTTAAGTAGTTTTTTTATTTTATGTTAAGGGGTGGGGCTTTATATTGAAAAAAATATTTTCTAACAATTTAATATAATGGCGAGATTAACAAAAGTCCAAATAATCAGCAACATCTATTACGACTTAGACGAGGGTTTCGGAAGCACACAAGCGACACACAAGAAGGCAAAGGAAGAAGACCCAACAATAACATTAGACGATGTAAAGTATTTCTTAAAGAAACAACCAAATAAACAAATCAAAAATTATAGAGGTACTAATTCCTATACCGCTCCATTCGCACGATATGAATATCAAATAGACATAATGCATATGTCACCTTTAGCAAAAGACAAGAACGTTCCACAGTATGCTTTAGTCGTGATTGACATCTTCAGTAAATTGGCTGATGTAATACCGATGGAGGAAAGAGACGGAGAGCACGTTTTGAAGGCGTTGAGAGCAAGCTTTAAAAAGATGGGTTATCCGATGTCCGTGTATTCTGATGACGACGGAGCGTTTGCAACTAAAAATCAAGTTCAGGATTTCTTCAACAGTGAAGGAATAAACCACATCGTAACGAAGACCCACGCAAATGTGGCCGAGCGTTTTATTAGAACGATGAAAAACAAAATTCACGATAGAGTTAGGTTTAACAACATGAAATGGACCGACGCCCTAACGCCGGCATTGAAACAGTATAACAGCACATCTCACTCATCAACAAGGATGACACCGTCTGAAGCACACAAGGACGATAATGAAATAAATGTAAAGGTCAATCTTAAACTACGAGAAAAAAACAAAAGAAAGTATCCCAGAATAGTGGAGAACGACAAGGTAAAAGTGTTTCAAAAGAAAAGGGGTAATTACACCGACAGAAAGGAGTATAACTCTAAATGTTCTAATAAAATATTCAATATCGATAAAATTGAATATGATATTATGGGTAATAAAACTTACAAAGTAGCAGGAATAAACAAACCGCTTTTGAGACACGAAATTTTGTTGGTTAATGATTAAACGGATTTCTTGGTGTCTTCTTTATACTTGACTTGATAGTAATCCAGACTTGATTGTTTAGGTTCTTTTATGATTTTTTCATTCAGTTTTTTAACATAAATGTTTCGTTTATTTTTGTATTCGCTACTGTCTCTATCTACTTCTTTTGCTTGATAATTGTCATTGTTATCATATGTAGGTTTAATATTCACCTTGCTCTTTCTTCTGGTGAGTGGCTTCTGCTTCTTGCTTCTACCTGTCGTCTTGACCAGAATGATGCCCTTGGTTGTTCTTCTTCCTGTTCCCTTGATTGTTCTGATGGTGTGGATGTCTTCTTGTCACGTTTGAATAGTTCAAATACGCTCTTGTCTTCTCCACCTAAAAATATGTTTCTTAACGATTTTATTTCTCGGCTTTCCTCTTTCTTATCTTTTTCGGTTGATGCTGATGACGATGATGATGTTAAATGAAGACTTTGTAAATCTTCCTGCTTTTCATCTTTTGGTTCATCTTTTGGTTCATCTTTTGGTTCATCTTTTGGTTCATCTTTTGGTTCATCTTTTGGTCCTGAAGTTGCATTACTATAAATTTCATCAGTAAAATCTTTTGCTATATATCGTGTTGTTTGTGCGTCTGCCTCGTTGTTTTCATATAACTGTGATGTTGGCGCTACTTCATCAAACATATCAGGGAACAATTCGTGTTGAAGAACTTGTTTATCAGTTTGAACCCTAGCATTCAACCGTAGTCTCCTATCGTATTTTGAAAGGTCAAAATCGTCAATATCTATATTGTTGATTGACAAGTCAATTACCTGTCTTTCGGGGATGATTTCAATTTTTAATCTGTGCGTCATCGCTTCCTTTAGCATTTCTTCAAAAGTAGGGCGTCGGCGTAATCCATAATATTTATTAGTCATATTAAATATTATATATTTTTTTATTGTTGAGTTGATGAACTTGGTTTCTGTTTGAAGTATTTGTTATAAACATTGTCATTGTAATATGCTTCTAACCGAGCACGAATTCCTTTTCTTTCTGTTGTTCTTGCATTGTTATATTCGTCTAATAATTCTTTGAACTCATCGTATTTATCTGCATTTATTACATTAAATTGATGTAGTTTTGAAATTATGTTATCCATCATAGTTCCCGGATTTTTCGATAAATACACTAGTTAAATAATTTTTGAAAATTCGTTCGTCATCAACATCTTCGTTTTCGACATTTTGTAATTCCAACTCGATTGCTTTTTCATGCATTTCCATTATCTCAGCATTAGTAACGGTTGTTTGCGCGTCATCGTCATCATCTTTACCTTTTTTCATTGCTTCTACTTCAACAACTGGGTCGTCTTCTCGTTCATCTTCTTCTTCGCCTTCCTCTAATGGTTCTAATTCTGGCATTTCATCAGCGGACACCATTGAATGAACTTCTACACCGGCAGGATATGAACTCTTCGAAACAGCGCTTGCCATTTCTTCGTGTTGTTCTCTCCAAAGTCTCATTTTTTCAGCAAGTTCTTCTTTCTGTTTCTGTGCTTCCGATAGTCCTTCTTGAATGAAAGACTGGTGTTGTTTCAGTGTGTCAGCAAGTTTCAGTTCGTCATTAAGTTTAGCTCTTACTCTGTCAGCGTCCGACATTGCTCCTTTCATAACTTCTCCTCTCCGGTCTAGTTCTTGTTTCTTTTGAATGTCTAAGACGTCCTTATTATCAAACTGACTTCCGTATTGGTTTAATCTGTATCTTGTCGCTTTTCTGTCTATCACATTTTCAATTGATGGACGGTTCTCATCTCCTACTAATGTTTCTTTCAATAATTCATCATAAGAAGGTCTCAAATGTAATTGTGATTTCAATGAACCTACTTTTACCGGTCCTACTGTATTCAATCTACTAATTGATTTAGTCATAGTATATTAATTATTTAGAAAAATAAATTAATCAGAGATATTCTTAATCATTTCTTCTAAATGCTTCTTTCTTACAGTTAGTTGTTCCTTTGTTTGTATTCCATCTGGTGACCGTGTGTTGTCTAATATTTTTCTTATTCTGTCTAATTCCTTTCTGTAACTTTCGGTTCTGTTGCTTTCAGCTAAATCATTTCTATATTTTTTTAATGCTCCCTGTGATTGTCTCGCTTCCAGCGTTTCCTTCAACTGCTTAAAATAATTCATTCTTGAAGCAACTCCCCATAAATCTGAAACATTATAATGACGTTCTACTTGTGGCGCCCTTTTAAATTCTACATTTCTATGACTTCTCATAAGCATGATTAATATATATTATAATTAGATTATTATTTAAAACATTGATGAAGATAATTTGTTTATTTTTTCTTGTTTATCTTGTTTTTTCTTATGTTTAAGTTCTTCATAATGTTGGTTTAATAGTTCTGTTGCCGTGGGTTTCTTAATAGTTTCTTTAATCACTTCTTGTTTAATCTCATTCTTAATTTCTTCTTTTACTTCTGGTTTTATCTTTCTAATATTCTTTTGTGGATTGACTGGTAATAACTCAGTAGGTGCTCCCTTACAATTTTTAGGATGTGAGTGTCTCAAACTTTTCAATGTCATCTTTTTAGAGCATTGTTCACATTCTACTAATTCAACTTCTTTTTTAGTTCTTGGTAATGCTTTTGCTTTCGCTTTTGGTTCAGGAATGGCTTCTTCTGGCGATGGTTCTTCATTAACTGTTTCATTTTGTTCAACGACTTCATTATTAACAGGTGCTTCTTCTGCTTTAGTTTCATTATTATCATCTACCACCTCAAAACTTGACATATAATATATTCTATATATTTTCTATATGGAAAATATATATATGATTTTAAGTTTTTGACATTTGATATTACAATTTCATTATCAAATAATGTCACTTTTTACGAAAAGGAGACTAAAACTACAATTAACTCCATTCAAATTAATTTCATTCCCTGCTGAATTAGAAATCCAAAAATCCAATTGTTTAAAGGTTCTATTAGATACATCTAAATAGTCCAAAGCATTTACTCCGTCACCATCAAAAATAATTCCCGCATGTGGCGCTGTGACTGGTACTTTCTTAACAACTGTACTATCTCCCGTTCTTAAATTTACTTGATTATAATTAGACAACTGAGAAGAATGAATATAAATATTTCTAATGGGTTGAAGATTAACGAAACCAGAAACATAAGCATTACCATATTGATAATCATTCATTTGATAATTTCCTAAAACTTCATTAACAGACTTTAAATCATTAGCATCAAAACTTCCAATCCAAATATAACTTTCATATATTATCTTCATTTGTTCATCTGTTAATACTGCAAATTGTCTATCGGCATAGTTTGAAGAAATCGTGATTTTATTAGTTTTTACACTGTAAGTAACTTCATAAGTATTTGAGAAATTAACATTATCAACAATACCGTTAATTTTTGATTTTAATTCTGTTGCCAGTTCTGTGCCAGTATAAACTCCTTCTGCCAATGCAACAGCAATCCAATGAACAATTGTATTATCTTCATCTGGAACTAACGGAGAAGAATAAAAGTATAGTATATTATTTAATCCTGACTGTATTGAATACCACGAGTTAGGTAATGTTACTTCGTGAATGTAGCAATGAACCCCGTTGTCTGTTTGTAATGTTTCCGGCAATTCAACTCTAAAATTTGATGATGCACCTCTAATCCTATGAGCACTGTCAATATAGACCTTCTTATATGTGAGCATTATTAATTAATTGAGAAATTAATTTATAACTTTAAATATATGATTAATAATAAAAAGTTAATTTATGAAATGAAGCATGGGAAAATTAAACATTATCAACCTTATAAGAAAACAACTAAAATAACTAATGTTATGAAACAAACTGACAAAATATTAAATAGTTATTATCCTAATTCAAATTTAACTGATGCACAAGGGTTGAGTAGAGCATATGGCAATGGAAAAGGTTTTTATATTGATGGTGATAAAATGTATGTAGCAGGAACATTTGGGAAAGGAACGTTTGGAGGTGCTGTTAATGACATTCTGGCAGATGTAGGACTTCCCTTTAAAATGACTAAATATTCACAACGATATAAAGACACATCAACAGCATTGGATGAAAACAATGAAGTAAAACATCTTATAACACATAGTCTCGGTTCAAGTGTAGGGGCACAGATAACAAAAGATTACCCTGAAAGAGAATTAACTTTAACCACTTATGGAGCGCCGTTTATATCACGAAGGTCTAAAATTACAGATGATTATATTAATTTTAGAAGTATCTTAGACCCTGTCAGTATTGCTGACCGTGGCGCTATAACTGTTTATACTGGTTCATTAAATCCATTTACTAACCACGATTACATAACTGGATATGGAGACCAAGGCAAAGATGTTTCAAGAAGTGTTGACCCGGTAACGGAGATAATATAGTTAAATAAGTACTTAAATATATTACTATATAATATTATATATGAATAATCAGTTAAATGAAAACTTGACAGAAATTGAAACAACACATACACCATTAACAATTGAACAAAGATTAATGGATTTATATAGAGATAATAAGCGAACATATGTAAAATGCAAATGTGGATGTTGTATATTTAGAGGTTTTGAATATTCCAACTGTTATAATTGTATATTGTTTAAAGCAAAAGTCGCAAATAATAAGTTTTTGTTATTAAATGACAACAACAGATGTAATCACACTCAATCAGACATTGACAATATAGTAAAAAGAAAAAACATAAATTTATTATCATAATAATATTAATGATACAACATAAGAAATATGACAATGAAACAACGGATGATATGATTAAGAATGAAGATAAAAAGTATAAGAAAAGTACATATGAAGAAATTAGAGAATTAGTAATGGAGAAAGAAAAAGGGAATAATCCAGTTGAAGATAAGATTAAGAAAAAGAAAATGAAAATATTTAAAAATAATAACTCTAATCAAAAGGATTACACTAAATTATTTAATTTAGTTTAGTTTAAATTATTTCTAAATTAAATTATATATAGCAATGGAAACTTTTAGCGCTGAAGATATTCTAATTGACAACCTCTCATTCAAGTTAAATAAAGGTGCAAGTTATATAAATGAGCGTCGTAGCGTTTCGTTCTTCCCGTCTGGTTCAAATATCTATAAACCTTCGTCTGGAAATCGTGTATTGAAAATCGCATTAAATGCAGAAGTTAATAGTTGGTTAGACCCTCAATCGGTAATGGTGTTTTTCAATGTTTCGAACAAGGAAAATACAAGCAACAAACGGTTACGACCTCTATCTCCTGCTTACTGCTTTTTCAGAAGGGCAAGATTAATTGCTGGTAATCAACTTGTTGAAGACATTGACTATTACAATAGAAACCATCACATGATGAGTTGTTTGATGTCAAAAGGAGCAAGGGACAATGAAGACGCGCAAAGTTTTGGCTATAGATACGATGACGATTTGGCACAACGTTTTGCTGACCCTACAACTGGCACTATTGGAAAAACTTATAATGCTCAAACAATCCCGGGCTTTACGTTTGAAATGGTTGTTGGATTTAAACCTATGCTTGGTTTATTTAACCAGTTTAAGTATATTCCATTAAAAGCGTGTCCTCTTGTTTTAGAACTTGAACTTGTCAGTAATTTCACCGATTGTATTGTTTCACCTGATGTTACTACTGATTTCCCTGCCAGTGAGAGCGCGCCTAACACACATCAAAGCACGAGCGGAGAATACAAACTTAATAATTGCTTCCTTCAATGCGATGTAGTAAGTTTGGATAATGATTTACACAATCGTTACGTTTCACATTTACTTGATGGAAAAGAATTACCTATCACATATAATACTTACATTTGTCAGTCTAATTCAGTTGTTGGTCAAGCAACAATAAACACTACTGTTGTTCGTTCTGTGTCGAAACTCACTGCCACATTTATCACCTTCTATAAAGCAGATGCCACGGGAGGAGCAACTGAAGTTCATAAGGAATACAACAGGTTTTACCATCCATCGACAAGAACAACCTTTTCTACTCATGGAAACTATAACCCAGACAATGACTTAGAATTTCAACTTCAATTAGGTTCAAAATTATTTCCTGAGTATCCTTGTAAAAGCTTAACGCAAGCTTTCTATTATTTGCGAAAGGCATTGAATTTACCTTTATTTCATCAACATCATTTATCTATTGAATTTAACCAATATAAAACCGACAAGTTCATCTTTGCTATGAATATGGAGAAGGTTCCCGATAGTTCATATACTGGAATAAACACGAAAGCCGGGCAACAGCTTCTAATTCGTGTCAAACCTATTGGAAGTATGGACGTAAGCTTTATGCCAGATACAATATGTATAACGTTAGTATCAGAACAAATATTCTCCATTAGAGACGCCGGAGTGCAGATACTCGATTAAAAGTAAGTAAAAATGATAATAGTAAAAATAAATAAATATTATCATTTTCTACTATTAATATATAATGCCTTCAATAAATTTAACAAACTTTGAGAATGTTGTAGCGCACACAATTAGCGAAATCAATTCTACAAGCGGGGTGACAAACATTAGAAACATATACGCTAATCAATCAGATATAATTGATTTACTTGACAACAAAGCAGACCAAGTAGATACTTACACAAAAGCACAGATTGACGCTAATTTTTATGAGATAAATCAATCATACAATAAGACGGAAGTTAATGTGTTATCAAATAATATTAGTTCAAACACATTTTTAATAGTAATCTGACAGTAACTTCAAATACAAATTTTAGTAATATTTCATCAAATACAAATTTAATAAGTAATTTAAATTCTACTATGTCAACTAATTTTAATAACATTAGTTCTAATTCTAACTTAATTAATACAAATATTAATAATATTTCATCTAATACACATTTAATAAATAATTTGAATTCTACTATAACATCTAATTTTAATAATATTTCTTCTAATACAAATTTAATAAATAATTTGAATTCTACTATAACAAGTAATTTTAATAGCACTAGTTCTAATACTAATTTAATAACAGGATTAAATAGTACAGTAAATTCAAATATTACTGCAATTTTAGATTTACAGAATGGTGGTTCATTTAATGAAGCAGATTATCATAATAAAATAACAACTAATAATTTATTATCAAATAAGTTAAATACATCAATATTAAATAATACATTAATACATAATATAACAACTACTGCAACTTTCAATATAGCAGAATTTGGAAATTATAATAATTTCTTTGAAATGTATAATAATTATTTTGATAGTTATGTTTATGGAAATTTAAGTGGAGCAACTATGTTTTTGAATCAAAGAGGATTTGGAGATGTTCAAATTAATAATTCTTCAACTTTTCAAAATGATAAAATAATATTAAATCATAATACTACAATATTAAGTAATTTACAAGTATCGGGATTATTTTCTTGTTCGTCTATTTTAGATATAGCAGGTTCTGATGCTAGATATGTTTTACAATCAGATGGATTAAGTGGATTAATAACAGGAAATACAAATACAATTAATTCAATAATTACTATCAATAATTCACAGGATACATCATTAGGACAAAAGTTAGATAAAATAGATACTAACGCTCAATCAGTAGCAGGTGCTATTAATTTTAGTGATAATACAACTTTACACAGTAATTTAAATATGCTGACTACGGGAAGTATAATATGTAATAAGTTTAGTACTACACCTTCGCCTAATTTAGGATTGCAAATGACTTTTCAAATGTTTAATAGAGAGTTCAATATTAATAGAGATGGCAGAATGTGGATGAGTAGCGCAGGAGGACAATGGGAAACGCAAATAGGAGATGCTAATGTTGGACGTGTGTGGGTTAAGGATAGATTCGGTTTAGGTGCTGTTGGTGTTAACGGTTATGTTTTAAACTGTGCCGGAAAATCGAGATTTACTGATGCAGTTGATTTTATAGGAACTGACAAGGAAGTAAATCTTAACAATGGTTCATATTTGAATTTTAATAATAATGGTTCAATACGAAGATATACTCCCGATGCTATAGAAGGTTTATATATGTCTCATGATGATTTTGTTGCCATTAGTGTTGGCGATGTTAGTAATGCTTCTAATCAGTTTATGATGTGTGATGGATTAGTGAATAAAACTATTTTTAGCAAGCCTATCGATATTTTAGGTAATATTTATACAAATGCTTCTGTTAATTGTGATAATGTTAATATTGATACCGATGGTAAATTAACAATTGATACAAATTGTGAATTATATAGATATGTTAGTGCTTTTTCATCTTTTGATATGAGGAATAGTGATGCTAATTCTTCAATTAGATTTATTTGTGGAGACCCCGCTGTTCAGTCTAACATAGTCGGAGCAGTTAATATTACTAGCGGATGGACTTTTAATACTGCTACTGTTGATGTTATGGGTAATTTATTTGCTGATGATGTTTATGTTAAAACTAATGGAGCATTAAGAAGCAATCATTTAGCACCTAACGGAGGAACATTAATAACCGTTGATACTAACTTAGCAGTTCAAAATGCTTATTTAGCAACTAATACAATACAATCATTTGATTTAACAACAGTTTCATTTTTAAATGATATTTCCATGACTACTGGCACAGACATAAAGCTTGGTACGAGTGAAATATCAACTTATTATGATGGAACAAATTTATCCACAATTGATGTAATATTCAGAACGTCAAATACAGCTTTTAGAGTTTCAGATAGTTCAACTACACCTTCAGTTTTATTATCTATTGATAAGACATTTGGAACAACAGTAAATACTGGAAGTTTTACAAATAATGCCTCATCAACATACAATGAAAATGTAACAGTTGCAGGAACGAAGAAATTGTTATGTAATACACTTGAACCATCAACAGGAACTAATATAGACTTAACAGCAACGACAGTAACCATTAACGGAACGTTTGTTGATTCATCTGATTCGCGGTTGAAATATGACATAGACAATGTCAAATCTAACTGTATGAATATTATTAAGAAATTTAAGCCAAAGAAGTTTAAGAGACACGATAGAAATGACGGGGGTAAAACTCATATAGGATATATCGCAGATGAAGTATTAAAATCAATTCCTAAAGAGTTTGAAAATATTGTATGTAAAGATAAAGAGTATTTAGGATTGAATTATTTAGTTTTACCCGTGTTGGTTCATAAAGCAGTATTAGAATTAAATGATAAAATATATAAACTTGAAAAAGAAATTAAGGAATTGAAAAAAGAAAAATCTAAATAATAATATATAATGGGTATTGGTCAAAGCAAAAACGAAGAAAATAACAGTATGGAAGACATTAAGAATTTAAGAGTAGATGAAAAAACGAGAGCGGATACTTTAATAATAAAATCTATTCAAGAATGTGTAACGAGAATAGAAAAGTTAGAAAATCAAAAATCGGACAACTATTATATAAATTACCTGCGTTGAATTTATGCAACGCTTCATTGATTTAAATTAATAATATTAATATGATTCATTAACATTATTAATTAAACAAATATGAATAAAATTTACTAATAAAACTTTGTCTTTCTTAATTGATGACTTTAATAGTTAATTTTTTCACTTGTAATGAAATAAAATTAACCACATTGTCCCTATACACTAAATTAGTTTTATAAAGGTCTTTATTAAGAAAATAATAAATATCAAATAAATTATTTGATGTTAAAGTACGATTACGAAGATGATTAAAAAAAGTAAATGAGGTAGATGTAACAAATATATCATATTCAATTAATAATTTTAATGGTTTATGATTTTGATGTAATTTATCTAACTCACTTAAGTTAAAAATATATGATATGCCGTTTTTGATAATATTTTTCATAATGATATTATCAATTTCAAAATACTGTGAATTCTTTAATTTGTAAGACTTATACACTGGTTTAAATTTATTAATATAATTTTTAATAATATTATTATTTTTTATTTTTAATAATCTAACATCACCTAAATTATAAGATAATACAAGGTTTTTAATGTCTAATGGTAAATCATAAAATAACATAATATATTTAAATCTTCATTTTATTTTAAATGCTTTTTCAAACCTGACATAAAACAGATTATTAACATCTTTGGAATTCATATTAACATAAAAGAAGGAGTAGGGCTTATCATCTACCGCTTTATGATACATATTTAACAGTTGCTCTTTATCAACGATGGCCGAGTTTTCCTCAATGAATGACATTAACTCTGATACATTCTTTAACTTAAAGATATACAACGAACTAGAATTCAACCTAATGATTGGTGCTAGGACACGATATTTTTGAACGCTTAAACAAAAACTAATGGCGTCGTGCCTGCCTCTCGTTGGCAGTCCATGAAGTAACTTACTATATCTAACAAATTTAGGGTCGTCTGCAAAATCATCAACTATGATTAAAATTGAATGTAGTTTCTTCATCTTCTGTTCTTTCATATAATGAATTATCTTTCTTTGTGTGTTAATTATTTCTTCCAGTTCTTCAGGTTGGTAGGTGTCATAATATAACTTTTCTTTTTCATCATCAACCTTCATATTATCTTTTTGATATTTCTTGGCTTCAACGAAGGTAGGGTCATTATGAACCGACGGGCTAAAAATGAATATACGGGCGAAGCAGTCCCTATAAACATTTAGGATAAGGTTTTGAATTAAAACTGTTTTGCCACCCGTTGATGAAGCAACAACAATTGAGCGAAAAGGTAGTTTTGGCACATGTTCATATTTAGATTGTTTGAAATCGTAATCAGTTATATTTATTGGTTTTATTATTGGAACGTTTGTCATAATTGATATTAAAGATATATAGAAAATTATATTTAAAAATTAACTTGTAATTATTATTAAATGGAACATCTTTATGTTATGAGTGGTTGTGAATAACATAATGGAACAGGCTTTCCATTCTTCAATCAATAAGCATTGAAGCTAATTAGTTTGAATTAGTTTGAACCTCGCTTGCGTTGTCCGGTGCAATGAAAACTCCAAGTGCTGTGCCCCCCCATCAATATTCTATTATGCATGAAATAATAAGATTAAATAATTATTTCATCTTATTATTTATATGAATAGAAGTTATTCAGATTATATTGATATAATAGATAAAGTAAAAAATATAGAACAAGTTGTTATAACTGATAATAGATTTAAGAAAGTATGCTATTTTGTTTTAGAATTAATTAAGTTTGTGATACAATATATTAAAAATATAAATATTAATATAGATGGGGAGAAAGAAAAAGAATAAGACAGAATCAGTTGTTTCTTCAACTGATGAAGAAAAAGAAGAAGTTGTTAAAGAAACATCAATTATTGAGTTTGCTTGTCCAATGTGTAAAAAAATCTTAGAAATGAAAAATGAACTAGAAATACAAAAGAAAGGAAACTGTAAATGTTCGTGTATTCCGACAAGTTTCAAAATAAGTAGAAATGATAAGAAAATGAATATTGATAAAACTAAAGACAGTATAAACTTAGAAACAGATGTTCATAATATAGCTATACGATTTGGGAGGGGGGCTACTCCGTCAGATAATGGTGAAAAGGAAACTCAGGAAACTGTTAAACAAATAATGAAAAATTAGTATTTAAAGAGTAGATTTAACATAATTGCAACATTTAGTTTTAAAAGTTTAGTTTTATAATTTAGTATATATGGAGGAACATTTAGCGAACATTGACAGTAGTTTAGAGTTGTTGTTTCCAAGATTAGAAAAAGTGTTGGAGCAAAATGAAAACATACTGAAAATGTAATCAAATGAACAGAAGACAATTAGAAACAAGAAGCAGGAGCAACTCACCCCAAGAAATAGCAAGAGGTAGTGAATGGACGAGGGAACAAATGGAAACAAGAAGCAGGAGTAGAAGCCCAGAAAGCAAAAATACAAAAAGTAGCCGAGGCAAGAAGAAAAAATAAAAACTACTTAAAGACAAAACGCCCTAATATAGTAAAATGACAGGAATTTTTATTAACGGTAATAGTAAACAGAGAATAACGAATGACAAATTTGATATGATGGTTGAACTGATGAAAGCAGAAAACGACTTAGTCTTACAGATGATAAGCGAACAGAAACAGACTTCGAGCGATGACAGTGAGCAACCCGTGAGGTGGAGGGACGACCAGAAAAACTACCACCAGAATTACTACAACAATAACCTAAAACAGTCTTACACTTGTGAGGACTGCGGAAGGACGATATCAAGCAAATCAAATTTATCTAAACACAAGAAATCTAAAATTTGTTCGCAAGCTTCGCGACAATGCGCATTATGAAAAAATAATAATCATTCATCTTATTAAAAACACTTAATGAGATTAATGCGTTCATTCTCAACCCGAAAACCATTTTCTCCAACAGTCAACCCCAGCCCGAAAAACTACTTAAAGAGAAAATACCTTATATTATATAGAGTATAGTATTATGGTTACCATGTCAGAAAATAAAATCATAGATTTCATTTTAAACAGCCAACAAGGCGAACTAATACAAAAAGAAGGGAGGCAAACACAAAAACTCAAAATAGGTGATAAGTCCTACAGATATGATAAGAACAAACCAGTTTCAAACGTATTGAACACGAAACTAAAGGAAGTGGCAAGGAGTGACGGATATAGAAAGCATGGCCTTTTAATGAAAGGTGCTAATTATCTAAAACTAACGAGAGGCAGACCCTTACAGGATTATGTCAAGCGATTCAAGTCCAAAAACACAGACGAGCAACAAGCGTTCAAGGGATACGCCAACACCTACTCGGTAAGTGATATAAGATTAAAGGGGTTGAAAGGTTTATCCTACTTAAAATACCAGAAGCAACGACTGGCCGAATTCCTGAACAGAAGCCCGAACATGAAAATAATCGTGGAAACTGATTTATCATTCAAAAATCCCGACAATGAACTTATTCAAAGGAGGTTAAGAAGCAGAAGATACAATATTCATAATCCCGATGAGTTGAACAACGTCTTAAACAACATTGGTCATGACATTGAGACACAAATTGAAGTAGTCGAAGACGTTCAGTCGAGTTTGGTTCTTGTACAAGTTGAAAAGTTAGTCATCAGTTATGATAGGTACAATCCTACCCGTGGTTCATCCTTTATTTCATTGCCCGACTGGGTGGCAAACAGGCTTGTATTAATATTAAAAATGAGGATGACTTATGTTTTAAATATTCTGTTCAATGTGGATTTTATGAGTTATTCAAAAAAGACCATCCCTGCGAGATGTATCATTATAAGAAATATGTAGATGACAAATTTATCAAATGGGATAATATTGACTTTCCAGTAGGTAATGATGAGATTGAACTATTTGAAGAACAGAACAAACACATATCGGTCAATGTTTATTACATAAACCCCGATACAAATAGTAAAACTACTTTATTATACAAAAGAAGCAACAACCCACAAGCACAACACAAAATCGATTTGATTAAATTGACTGATGATGTTAAATCCCATTACGCTTATATCAAAAATTATGATAAGTTAATGAGTAGTCAGACTAACAAGATGAAGGCGAAGAAGTATCACTGTAGAACCTGCTCACATGGTTTCAAGACCGAAGAACTTTTAAAGAAACACGAAGAACAAGGATGTCTAGCAGTTGAGGGACAAAAAATAGAAATGCCAAAAGCAGGTGAAACAATAGCATTCAAAAACCATTTCAAGAAACTTAAAGCTCCATTCGTAATCTATGCCGACTTTGAATGTTTAACTGTGCCAATTGATGTTAAAAGCAAATCGGCAAAAGCAAAAACTACATCATATCAAAATCACCGTCCCTGTGGTTTTATGATTAATGTAGTCAATGCTATAACCGGAAGTAGTGAGCCTTACTTATACAGAGGTGAAGATTGTATGGATAAGTTTGTTGAAAAAATCAATGAAGTCAGAGAAGATATTATTAGTAGGATGAAGGAAGTAAAAGAGATAATCATGACTGAAAAGTACAAGGAAGATTTTGAAAATGCTACTACTTGTTTTATCTGTGGAAATGATTTTAAACCTGAGGACAAGAAGGTTCGAGACCATTGTCACTTTACTGGAGCTTACAGAGGATGCGCCCACGATGATTGTAATCTTGGTTTTAGTATGAGATATTATAAAATCCCTGTGTTTCTTCATAACCTTAAAAACTATGATGCCCACTTAATCATCAACCAGGCTCACGAATTGAACAAGAATTCTAAAATAGAATGTATCGCTCAGAACAGCGAAAAGTTTATAACCTTTGGTTTTAAAAATCTTTGTTTCAAGGACAGTTTCAGTTTCTTATCGTCTTCGTTGGATAAGTTGGTGAAGTTGAGTAAATATGAGGATGATAAAAAGCGTGAGACTTGGAAGAACAATTTCAGATACAGCGTTAGAAACCCGTATGTTAAAACCGATGAAGATTTGGATTTATTGACTGATAAGGGTATTTATCCCTATGACTACTTTGATGATTTGGAAAGATTTAAGGAAAGGGCTTTACCACCGAAAGAAGCGTTTTACAGTAAATTGAGTGAAGAACATGTAAGCGATAAAGATTATGAAAGGGCACTGAAAGTATGGAAGCACTTCGGGATTAGAACACTCGGGCAGTATCACGACTTGTATTTAAGAACTGATGTTTTACTACTGACCGATGTAATTGAAAACTTTAGAGACTTGTGTATGGAATACTACGGTTTAGACCCCGCTCATTATTATACGTTGCCAAATTTCGCATGGGACGCGATGCTTCTAAAAACTGGCGTTGAAATAGAACAATTGCATGACCAAGAAATGTTTGAGATGGTTGAAAAGGGAATGAGAGGAGGAATGTGTCAAGTCAGTCATAAATTAGCAGTGGCAAATAATAAGTATATGGGGGAAGCATATGATGAGAACAAGCCATCAAATTATACTAGTTACTTGGATGCTAATAACTTGTATGGTTTGGCAATGTCCCAGAAGTTACCGCTAAAAAATATCAAGTGGGCAAAGAAAACTCCCATTGTTGAAAAATGGAATGAAAACGATGAGTTCGGTTATATTATGGAAGTTGATTTGGAATATCCCGAAACATTGCACGACTTCCACTCCGACTACCCACTAGCGCCTGAAATAATGAATGTAAATGTGAATATGCTTTCCGATTATCAAAAGCAAGTCTTCAAAATATATTATGATGGTAAAAGTCCCAAGGACGAGAAAACAAGTAAGTTAATATTAAATCTAACGGATAAAGAAAAATATGTGGTTCATATTAAGACTTTACAGTATTATTTGAAAATGGGAATGAAAATGGGTAAAGTCCATAGGATAATCAAATTTCAACAGAGGGCTTGGTTGAAACCGTGGATTGACTTCAACACTGGTAAAAGGAAAGAAGCCAAAAGCGATTTTGAGAAAGATTTATTCAAATTAATGAATAATAGCATATACGGAAAAACCATGGAAGACAAGCGAAACCATATGGATTTTGAATTAGTAGATAATGAAGTTAGATATGAAAAATGTGTGAATAATCCAACCTTCAAAAATAGATTTATAATAAATGAACATCTTGTAGGAGTTGAGAAAACTAAAGCAAAACTGAAACTGGATAAGCCGATTTTTCTGGGAATGAGCATTTTAGATTTAAGTAAATTACATATGTATCAGTTTTACTATGATGTCCTTAAGAAAAAATACAATGAAAACATAAAACTGGTTTATACTGATACTGACAGTTATGTAATTCAAACAATGACTGATGATGTCTATAAGGATTTCAATGATATAAAGCAACACATGGATTTTAGCGACTATCCTGTTGAGCATCCATGTCATGACAAAACTAATAAAAAGGTCTTAGGAATGTTTAAGGACGAAGTGAATGGAAAAATCATTACTAAATTCATCGGATTGAAACCTAAATCTTACGCCTTCACAATTCATGGTGAGGTTGATGAACATAAGAAATCAAAAGGAGTAGTGAAACACAAAGTGAAAAAAGAACTGTCGTATCAGAACTATCACGAAGCATTATTTCAACACAAAAAGCACGAAATCACATATAATTTTATTAGGAGTAAGTCACATCAAATATATTCAATGTCTCAAGTTAAGCAATCTCTCAGTAATTATGAAAATAAAAGGTTTTATATTGATGCTTTCACTTCATTGCCTTATGGACATTACGCTATTACAAAGTAATAGCCTAATGAGCTTCGCGACATTACTCAATAAAATAATTATCTAAATAGTTCTAATAATATGAAATTATTAGAATTATTTTCAGGGATAGGGTCGGTTGGTCGGGTTGCTCGGGATTTGGGTTTTAGTGTTATTTCCCTTGATTTGAAAAATGCAAATATCAATACTGATATTTTGAGTTGGGATTATCGTGATTTTGATGTGGGCGAGTTTGATGTTGTGTGGGCATCTCCTCCTTGCATCGAATACAGCCGAGCGAAGACGACGGACGTCCGAAAGATTGAGTATGCTAACAGCATCGTTTTGAAAACCCTTGAAATCATTGACTACTTCAAAGCTACATGGTTGTGGAAAATCCTCAAACTGGACTTTTGAAGGAACAACCATTCATGAGTGGGTTGAAATACTATGATGTGGATTATTGTAAATATGGCATGAACTACAGGAAGCGAACGAGGTTGTGGTCAAACATTGAAACATGGAAACCCAGACCGTTATGTAATAGGGATTGTGGGAAAATTAGGAATGGGAAACATTTAGAAACAGCACAACGGTTGCCATCGGGTAAAAAATCAGATTGGGGTGAGGGATACATCAAACATAAACAAGACGAGTTATACAAAATTCCTACTGATTTGATTAGTGATATATTTGTTAGAATGGTTGAAAGGGACTGCTCACTCGCCAACACACAGTCTGACAAAAAGTTGAAGTCATCCTGAAGGGGTGTTCAACTTGAGTCGAAAGCATCTTGTATTTCAATTACAAAGACCCCGCATTTCAACTACAAAGACCCCGCATTTCAACTACAAAAACCCCGCATTTCAACTACAAAGACCCCGCATTTCAACTACAAAGACCCGGCACTTCTTGCCCGAAAAACCACAAATTAGGAGGGGGCAAGCAACTACGAGAGCGTCGTAGTTCATCTACGAAAGGTCTGTAGTTCAAAACCGATGTACAACTACTTCTAAAATAAAGTTGTTCTCTGTAGTTGTGTTGTCGCTTTCCCGTCCTTCACAGCCAGCCGACCAGCAACCCCCTAGCCAAAACTACTTAAAGAAATATTACCTTATATATTAAAAGGAAAATGAACGGTGATGGAATCAATAATTATATCAATAAAGAATGCTATGATTGTTGTCACTTCAAAAAAGAAAATATGGAATTGTATAAATTGAGTTTACCTAATGAAATAGTGAATAATATTATTAATTATTCAATGGATGAAAAAGACGAATGTGAAAATTGTCAGGAATGGAGAGATAATCAATTTTTAATCAAATGTCTGTTGAGAATAAAAGGAAGACATAATAGAAATGTAGAAGATGATATTTTAATATTTCTAACTGTAAATAAAATACCACCTTACGATTATGTTAAACAGTTTCTTAAAATCAGTAAGAAAAATATGACATGATTTACGATATATTATGGATGTTGGGTTGTAGTCAAGAGAAAGGAGAAGATGTTAAAGAAAATATCAAATTATTTATTGAAAGTAAAAAGTTTAATGTTCAGAATACAGTGAGAGATGTTAATATTATTTTTAAAATGATGTATGAAAGAAGTAAGACAAACCAATTAGATTATTATCCTGAACTGAAATTATAATCATAATATAATAATAACATGTAAAATCCCATATGTTATAATTATACTGAACTTTTAACCTATAAAACCCCTTAAACTTATCTAAATAAATAACCCCTTAAACATATAGAGACCAATGACAGACAAAAAGCAATGTTCCAAATGTAAAGTCTTTCAATTGTTAGAAAAGTTCAACGAGGGAAGAAAACAATGTAATGTATGCTTGGAGAGCAAACAACGGTATAGAGAAGCACACAAAGAACAAATACAACAAAAGGCAAAGGAGTATTATGAAAATTAAAGGACCGGATAACCCCACATGCTATGTTTTTGCCAAGGATGTGAGTTCAAATGTCCACACACATGTGCCGTGCGCCCCTTGTATGGATGCGATTACAGAGCAGGTCTAGCGCGCTCTTTTCATCGCAGGCGTTGCTAACCTACTGCAGCCCGAGCCGCTAATCAACAAAACAAAGCAAGTTCGAGACATTCTCGAACTTAGTCCATCTTGTTAGATTATTGGCTGCGCCGCACGTGCATCTCAGGAGGTCATCTTGCAGCTCAGCATCGGAGAAGATCTGGGCACTTTCCCAAAGAGAAATAGCACTGTGGTATCCGTTGGACGATGAAGTCAAGCTTTTTCAGTCAGATGTCCATCTCAAGGCTTCTCCGCGGGGAACCTGCAGGGCCTGCCTTCCTGAAAGGTTCCAATGAAGGTGCGCGCTGCGGCTGGAATGTCGACAGAAAGCGGACCGCTCCGCCTACATTGTGAATCCATCAGCAGCGCCGAGGGCTTGGCAGGGCAGCCGTGGAGCAGCCTATCCAACTTGGAGCAGCTCATCCACGACTTCGGCAATGGCATCTCCACACCCAGATGCACAGAATGCAGCGCCTGCCACGACTTCGGCAACGGCATCGCCAAAGTGCTGCGCCTGCCACGATTTCGCACCGGCATCGCCAAAGTGCTGCGCCTGCCACGATTTCGCACACCCCCCGCCGCGCGCGCGACAACATCCTGTCCCTCTAGACAGCTGCCGAATGCGACCCCTGCCACACAAACACACACCCAGATGCACAGAATGCTGCGCCTGCCACGACTTCGGCAAAGGCATCGCCAAAGTGCTGCGCCTGCCACGATTTCGCAACGGCATCGCCAAAGTGCTGCGCCTGCCACGATTTCGCACACCCCCCGCCGCGCGCGCGACAACATCCTGTCCCTCTAGACAGCAGCCGAATGCGACCCCTGCCACACAAACACACACCCAGATGCACAGAATGCTGCGCCTGCCACGACTTCGGCAACGGCATCGCCAAAGTGCTGCGCCTGCCACGATTTCGCAACGGCATCGCCAAAGTGCTGCGCCTGCCACCATTTCGCAACGGCATCGCCAAAGTGCTGCGCCTGCCACGATTTCGCACACCCCCCGCCGCGCGCGCGACAACATCCTGTCCCTCTAGACAGCTGCCGAATGCGACCCCTGCCACACAAACACACACCCAGATGCACAGAATGCTGCGCCTGCCACGACTTCGGCAACGGCAACGCCAAAGTGCTGCGCCTGCCACGATTTCGCAACGGCATCGCCAAAGTGCTGCGCCTGCCAAGATTTCGCACGCCCCCCGCCGCGCGCGCGACAACATCCTGTCCCTCTAGACAGCTGCCGAATGCGACCCCTGCCACACAAACACACACCCAGATGCACAGAATGCTGCGACTGCCACGACTTCGGCAACGGCATCGCCAAAGTGCTGCGCCTGCCACGATTTCGCAACGGCATCGCCAAAGTGCTGCGCCTGCCACGATTTCGCACGCCCCCCGCCGCGCGCGCGACAACATCCTGTCCCTCTAGACAGCTGCCGAATGCGACCCCTGCCACACAAACACACACCCAGATGCACAGCGAGTGAGTGAGTGAGTGAGCGAGTGAGTGAGTGAGTGAGTGAATGAGAGTGAGTGAATGAGAGTGAGTGTGAGTGAGTGAGTGTGAGTGAGCGTGAGTGAGTGAGTGTGAGTGAGCGTGAGTGAGTGAGTGTGAGTGAGTGTGAGTGAGTGAGTGTGAGTGAGTGTGAGTGAGTGAGTGTGAGTGAGTGTGAGTGACTGAGTGAGCGAGTGAGTGAGCGAGTGTGAGTGAGTGAGTGTGAGTTGAGTGAGTGTGAGTTGAGTGAGTGAGAGTGAGTGAGTGAGTGAGACGGAGACGAGCGGGAGGAGGAGGAGGAGGAGACGCGGCGCGCGGACGACGAGCGGAAAAAGTAAGAACCCCACACAAAGATGTGGGGAACAACAAAGAACAAATAGCAGATAAGAATAAGACATATAGAGAGAATAACAAAGACACTTTAAAAGAACAGAAAAAGAACTATCGTGAAAACCATAAAGACGAATGAAAACAAAAAGCAAAAGAATATAGAGAAAAGAACAAAGAAGACATAAATGAAAAACAGAAAGACTATAACCAATTGAAAGTAGAATGTCCTTTATGTAAATGTAAGGTAGGAAAATACAAAATGAAAAAAACACCAACAAACAAGTAAGCACCAACTAAGAGTGAAAGGTCAAGAAAACAATAACGATACTGTGAGAGAATATATGGAAACAACAAGTGACTTTGAACAAGAATAGGAATAAACAAATGAACCACCAACACCCCAGAACATAATAACTACTAAAAGGGCTAACTCTTTCAAATGAAAAAAATGTCGGCCCCCAGAAAATCCACCCCTAACACCCTACAACAAAATATAGGATGAAATCAAACAAGGATGTTAAAACGTTGGATAACAACATTTGACCCAATAACCCCAACACTCCTCCCTCTTCCCCCCAGGCCCCCTACTTTCTCCATTTTTTCCCCCCCCCCCTCCCTCCCCAAGATTTTCGGCAAAAAAAACACTTCCGAAAAACGGATTGTTTTGACAAAGAACCCGCGCGCGAAAAAACAAGGTTTTCGGTCCAAAAAAAGCACACACAAAAAAAGGCATAAAAAGCATGTCCTTAATGACCGGCCAGTAGTAGGCCAGCAGCGCGGCCGAGATGGCGCCGCTCGTGTCCGCGTCCTGCGCCGTGCCCGTTCGGTAGTCGACCAATAGCGCGTCCACTTGTGAGGAGGTGTAGTAGGCCAGCAGCGCAGCCGCGAGGGCCGCGTCCGCCGCTGCGACGGAGTAGCAGTCGGCCGTGATGCTCAGCGTGTTGTCGCCGTTGGCCAGCGCAGCAGAGGCTTCCGCAAACAAGCTCCCAAGTCGTGAAGCCCGCCCAGGCCGGCGCGTTAGCAATTCCGCTGCCGGAAAGCTGCAGGGCGGCGAGCTCCGCGAGGAGCGTGGTCTCGCTGGCGGAGCGTACGAGGCCAGCAGCGTCGCGTCGGCCTTGGCCCCCTGAGCGCCGAGATGCTGGCGTCCCGGCTAGCAAGCTGCGCTGCGACGAAGGCCTCGGTGGCGAGACCCAGCAGGGCATTTGCTATCTTGGTGTCCACCTCCAGTGGCGTGTCCAACCCGTCCACCGTGGAGAGCAGGGCGGCCAGCGCGCTGGCGTCCGCCTTGCCGACGAGGGCGGCGTCAGTCCACCTCCGAGGAAGTGTCGACGGCCAACTGCAGGGCGTACGCGGTCAGCGCGCTGGCGTCCGCCTTGGAGGCCTGCAGGCCCAAGCGTCTCGACTCGCGAGCTCGGAGGCCAGCGCTGCGGCGGACACGACGCCCAGGGGAGCGTCGAGGGAGTGCTGGTCCACCACCGTCTTGAGGCCGTAGTTGGCCGCCGCCGTGGCCAGCGTGGCGTTGTTGGCCGAGGCGATGGAGCCGTTCATGGCTGCCGTGGTGCTGTAGTTCGACAGCTTCAGGACCACGCTGTCGGGGGTGCTCTTCGTGGCCACCACGCCCTCCAGCACGTCGAAGGCCGCTTGTTCGAGAGACCCGTGGTCAGCGAGCTCTGCAGCGCTGCGATGCTGCTTCCGTGCGCGGCCGCCTGCCCGTCCGTGGTGGCCAGGGCTGCTGCCGTGGCCAGAGGAGCGATTGCCGGCGCCAGCGCGCTGCTGTCCAGCTTCGAGGCCAGCTCTGCGGTGACCCCTTCTTCCAGGGACTGGATGGCGGCTGCGTTGTTTCCGGACGCTGCCGTGTGGCAGGTTGCCGCGTCACGAGCGCGTCGCGCTTGGGCGAAAAACGGAAAATCCTGTGAAGAACGAAGTCTTCGGGAAGTGGGGAAATTGGCCGGTTTTGCGCACTTTTTCGACCCAAAAGAGAGCGGTGACGAAGCGGTGACAAGTGGTGACAAGCTCAGCGGGATGGAACTTGCCAGCGTTTCCGGGCAGAAAACGGAAATCGAGAGCTGCGTGAGCTTCTGGAGCCTGTTTTCGGTCGAAACCGAGCAAATCTGCAGGCTCAGGCGCCTCGCTTGCCGTCTGACAGGAAAAAACGAACTTTTCGGGAATTTGGGAAGTTGGCCGTTTTGAGCACTTTTTCGACCAAAAACGGAGCGGTGACAAAACCGGTGACATCGGAAAAACGTTCAGCAGGATGGAGAATTTGGCTGTTTTGCAGGGGTTTTCGGAAAATTAATTGGTCCCTATGTTCCTTTTTACCGTATTTGCGTCCCGCGCTTCATGACGTCCTGCCAGATGCTCAAGAGCCACATCGCCAGCGCGAAGTTTTGCGGCATTTGACGAGAGGCGCCAGCCAAGAAACATACCAGTGACAGTGAATCACTAGCAAACAATCTGAAGGGAGCAGCAATAGGTCACGAAGCGTCGCAGGAGCAGATCAGGGTCCCGGTTCCCAGATATTATGTGTGTATGTCAGTCATGTGATGTAGTGCAATTCAATGTAATGTATGTAATGTAATGCAGTGCAACGTAATGTAATGTAATGTAATGCAATGTAATGTAATGTATGTAGTGTAGTGTAGTGTAGTGTATTGTCATGCGTTGCGTTGTAACGTAATGTAATGCAATGTAATGTAATGTAATGTATGTAATGTAGTGTAGTGTATTGTAACGTGTTGCAATGCAATGCAATGCAATGTAATGTATGTAATGTGACGTAATGTAATGTAACGCAATGTAACGCAATGTATGCAATGTATGTAGTGTAGTGTAGTGTAATGTAATGTAATGCAATATAATGTAATGCAACACAATGCGAGGTAATGTATGTACGTATGTAATGTAATTTAACGCAACACAATGCAAGGTAATGTATGTAATGTAATGTAATGTAATGTAATGTAATGTAATGTAATGTAATGTATGCATCTATGTATGTGTGGAGTGTAATGTATTGTAAAGTAATGTAATGTATGTGTGTGTAATGCAATGTATGTATGTATGTGTGCATGCATGCGTGTATGGATGTATGTATGTATGTATGTATGTATGTATGTATGTATGTATGTATGACAATTTGTGTATGTATGTATGTATGTATGTATGTATGTGTGTGTGTTCACGCGTGTATGTGTGTGTGTGTTCATGTATGTATGTATGTATGTATGCACGTACGTATGCGTGCATGTAATGTATGTAATGTAATGCAATGTAACGTAATGTATTGTATTGTAATGTAATGTAATGTAATGTAATGTTTATGTATGGTAATGTGTGTGTAGGTATGTAATGTCTGTATGTATGTATGTATGTAAGTAAGTAAGTAATGTATGTTTGTGTGTATGTATGTATGTATGTATGTATGTATGTATGTATGCACGTATGCAAAGGAATGTAACATAATGTAATGCAATGTACTTTTTGCTGACAATATTATCCCAAAACGTACATGTTGCACGCTCACTGCTCTGTCGTCATATCCTTGCCTGACCCCCACGTGCCGACCTCTTCCCTCGAAAGAATCTTGGAGTGACACTTGAAGAGTTTATTGCTAGTGGCTGGTGAACTGCAAGTGCAGCGCAGGAAAGGAAACGGGTCCCAGGTTGTCACTGATTGCGCATTGCTGCTGCGGTGCAGGCGTGGTCTCCTAGCCGACGCCTCGAGGCATCCACAGGCTGACGCCTCGGGCGCAGCGCGGGGATGCAAAGCCAAGCAGAAGTGGGCAAGTAAGAGCTGGACGGGAGCCCCCGTGTTGCTGCCATTCGAAAGCTTGAGTGAACTGCAATTAGCCTTGTTGCATGGACGGCGTGTTCCTTTTGCAGGGCTCAGCTCCGCAGCTGTCAACAGAAAGCGTCTTTCATGCGCCCAAGCACTTCGGTAGGTTTTGTGGACGTTGGGGCAGAAGCTGCAGAACGAGACTGCGTCGGCGCATTTTGACACTAAACAGGATAGGTAGGGAGCATCCCGCCATGGCCCTCGCTGCTTTTAGAGAGAAGCTGAAAGAGTGCAAGCTGAAGCAAACTCTGCATGAAACGTTCAAGCAGAAACTGAAAGGAACTGTGCGCAGTTTGCAGACATCCGCTGATCAGTTGAGCCAGGTCGGCGACAACCGGGACAAGCTTACCACACAGTTTCAACGCAGTTGGCAGCAGCAGGAGGCCCAGCTGGCAACGCTGGACGCGGAGTTTATCGCAGCCGTGATCGAGCAGGAAGATTTCAACGCTATGTACTACGACCCGCTGACGCTGCTCCCAAGGAAGGCCTTCTATGGCAAGCTGCTGAAGATGCTGGAAGGGAAGCCGCTGGCCCTCGTGTTGACCTCCGCGGACTTGGACAACTTCAAGTTGCTGAACGACTGCTGGTCCCATGCGCACGGCGACTCCGCCATCATGCAGGCGGCGGACTGCATCTACGAGCACTGTGAGGCCTTCAACGCAGGGCAGTCGGACGTTGTGTGCGTGCCCTTCCGCTTTGGCGGCGACGAGTTCGTGATGGCCTTCATCTCGCACGAGGGTGCGGACTTCAAGCAGATCAAGGACCTCTCGGTTAATCCTCTCCAATCCCAAGCCTTCCTCTTAAGACCCTGCGTATAACACACGGTTGCAAGCCAAACCACTTAGCGCTTCTTTGCCACTGTTCGGCGCACTGTTCCGCGTTGGTTTCGAGAGTTTGTCTTGTTGGGGGCATGGCAGGACTGCTTGGAGGAACTGCGCAAGACCGTCGTTGAAAGCCTGCGGAAGGTCTTCGACTTCAGTCGCCTGAAGCTGAAAGAAAAGCTCGTCGACCGCGAGGGCAATGCGATCACGGCCTCAGGCCCGGCCATCAGCATCGCAGCGTCGGACCCAGGGAGTTGCAGCAAATCGCTTTGGGAGCTCCACCGCCTCTACGTGAAAGCAGACGAGCATCTGAACAAAGCAAAGCCAACATTCAAGCAGGGAGAAGACCCGCAGGGTGGCGTGCAGGTGCAGGCAGATCGCATCGCAGGACTCTCCTTGGATTCGTTTCTCAAGGATCTACGAAACTTTGCAGCTGGCGAGGCCCGTGAAAAGGCCGCGGAAGCGCTCCGGAACCTGGCGACCAACGCCGACAACGAGATTGCCATCGCCCAGGCCGGGGCCATCTTTTCGCTGGTGGAGCTCCTGAGCCGCGGCACGCCCGTGGGTCAGGAAAACGCCGCGGCAGCACTGGGAAACCAACGACGACAACCAGATTGCCATCGCCAAGGCCGGTGCCATCCCTCCGCTGGTGGAGCTCCTGAGCCGCGGCACGCCTGTGGGTCAGGAAAACGCCGCGGCCTGACGAGCAACTCCGACAACAAGATTGCCATCGCGAAGGCCGGCGCCATCCCTCCGCTGGTGGAGCTCCTGAGCCGCGGCACGCCTGTGGGTCAGGAAAACGCCGCGTCAGCACTCTGGGCCTGACGAGCAACTCCAACAACGACTATGCCATCCCCAAGGCCGGCGCCATCCCGCCGCTGGTGGAGCTCCTGAGCCGCGGCACGCCTGTGGGTCAGGAAAACGCCGCAGCAACGCTTAGCAACCTGGCGAACAACGACGACAACCAGATTGCCATCGCCAAGGCCGGCGCCATCCCTCCGCTGGTGGAGCTGCTGAGCCGCGGCGCGCCCAGGAATCAGGGATGGGCCGCGGCAGCACTCCAGCACCTGGCGGCCAACTACTCCGACAACAAGATTGCCATCGCCAAGGCCGGCGGTGGAGCTCCTGAGCCGCGGCGTGCCCTGGGGTCAGGAACGGGCCGCGGCAGCACTCCAGAACCTGGAGGCCAAGTACTCCGACAACAAGATTGCCATCGCGAAGGCCGGCGCCATCCCGCCGCTGGTGGAGCTCCTGAGCCGCGGCACGCCCGTGGGTCAGGAAAACGCCGCAGCAGCACTGGGAAGCCTGACCAACGACGACAACCAGATTGCCATCGCGAAGGCCGGCGCCATCCCTCCGCTTGTGGAGCTCCTGAGCCGCGGCACGCCTGTGGGTCAGGAAAACGCCGCAGCAACGCTTAGCAACCTGGCGGCCAACTCCGACAACCAGATTGCCGTCGCCAAGGCCGGCACCATCCCGCCGCTGGTGGAGCTCCTGAGCCGCGGCACGCCCGTGGGTCAGGAAAACGCCGCAGCAGCACTGGGAAACCTGACCAACGACGACAACCAGATTGCCATCGCAAAGGCCGGCGCCATCCCGCCGCTGGTGGAGCTCCTGAGCCGCGGCACGCCCGTGGGTCAAGAACGGGCCACGAAAGCGCTTTGGATTTTGACCTTTTACCCCGAGGGTTTGGCAGCTGCGAAGGCTGCGGGCGCCTTGGGTCCGGCTGCCGAGCTGAGCGTGCACGGGACCGCAGAGGCCCAGGCGAGCGCCAAGAAGTTGGCTTCGCGGCTGCAGCCCGGACGGTGACGGCTCATGCCAAGTTTTTTCACTTAGAAATTTGCAGAGGCACCTCAAAACTGAGGGGCGCATCTCGGTGCTGAGGCGGAGGAGGGACAAGAACCTGACAAGGAACAAAAGACATTTTGGCTTGATGGGGTTGGAGATTTGAGCTTTGGGGGAGTTGTGGGGCTCAAGCTTGGAGGAACCCCTGAAAGAAAGACCTTCAACCCTCAACAGTCTCCCGGGCCTAGGAAAATTGCGTGAGGGTAGGAGGTGTGTCCACCCTGCTGTGCCTTTGCTGGGGATTCTGAGCCAAGTCGTGGCACGGGTTAGGCCAGTGCCTTGTCTTCTTCGCTGGGACTGCAAGTTGCCACCTGTTGCCACCTCAGCTTTCAGCATGAACGTGATGCAGCCTTTAAGATCCTGCAAGCTTTTGTGTGTTTAAAATGGGCCTTAGCTTCGTATCAGCCATTC
>CAUJNA010002203.1:0-40466 GCA_963377175.1 Effrenium voratum | reverse complement strand
GGAAACAGCGGGTGTCACTGGACCAGTTTGTTTGAGAGGCGCAGTCTTCTTTTCGGCCCATGTGCTTTGGCTCATGGCGGCGCAGGAGGCTGGTGATAGGCAAAGCCTCCCCAGCGGCAGCCTGGGCTTGGGCAGGCGGACGGACTCGCGACGAATGCGACGAGTTCACGCAAGGGAAACTAGGGGCCAACAAACTGGGAACCGGTTTCTTCGGCCAACGACCTGGCCACCGAAACCGGCTTGTTACCGCCGTGATGCGGCGTTGTGGCAGGAGTTTGGACGTTTCTGACATGCTAAGTCAACTTAGAGTCATGGAAACCATTATTATGTCCAAGGAAGCACAGCTGTTTGGCAAGTTCGGAATTGGAATCGCTTCAGGAAAGCTCAGCCCCGCTTCTGCCAAGAGGCTCGCTTCCGCCACTCCACGAACTCGTGCTCCCAAATGTAGAAGACGCTGAGCCCCTCCGCAGTGAACAGATCGAGGCGTTCCATGGTGTCACGATAGACGTCCGGCGCCGGTTTGCTGCCCACGCAAATGAAGCTGCTATGCCTTGAAACAGAACGAGTTGCGAGACCTACGTGTACTTTGGTGGCAAAACGACACACAATGAAGCTGCGATATGTGCTACCAAGTAGCCGTGGATGCTCCACAGGAAAGCCGTGGTAGTAGTTGCCCAGAAATTCAACCACCTCGCTCCTCTCCGGGTGGTATGCATCGGGCCGCACCGCGCGCTTTGGAATCAGACCTGCGAACTCCTTGCCAGACCAAGTACCGGCAGATGCATCGAATCTGTGCCGAAAAGTGAACCTGTAGCCTACCTCCTCAAACATGTCAAAACAATCGCTTGCTGCGCGCGATAACTTCGACGAGGACAATACGTGTGCCCCAACCTCTGCCGCATGCACTGCACAGAATTGCCGAGGTTTGCCAGTAGCATCTGGATAGTGAGCGCACTTTCCGCACACAAGGCACCTCAAACTTACAATGTTTTCCATTCCATCCTCTCTGCAGTTGGCACAGCAAGTTGCCCGAGCATCACCTGGGACTCCGAAGTAAGGTTGGGCTTTGCCACACCTGCATGTGGGGCTCTTGATGTCCCACCATCCCATCCTCCTTGCAGCGGGCACAGCAAGTTGCCCGAGCATCGCCTGGCATCCCAAAAGAAGGTTGGGCTCGGCCACACCTGCATTTGGGGTTCTTAATGTTCACCATCCCATCCTCTTTGCAGTTGGCACAGCAAGTTGCCCGAGCGTCGCCTGGCATCCCGAAATGTGGTCTGGCTCTGCCACACCTACATTTGGGGTTCGTGATGTTCACTATGTCATCCCGAAATGTGGTCTGGCTCTGCCACACCTACATTTGGGGCTCGTGATGTTCACCATGTCATCCTCTTTGCAGTTGGCACAGCAAGTTGCCCGAGCGTCGCCTGGCATCCCGAAAACAGGTTGGGCCCTGCCACACCTGCATTTGCGGCTCTTGATGTCCACCATCTCATCCTCTTTGCAGTTGGCACAGCAAGTTGCCCAAGCATCACCTGGCATCCCGAAAGAAGGTTGGGCTCTGCCACACCTGCATCTGCGGCTCTTGATGTTCACCATCCCATTCTCCTTGCAGTTGGCACAGCAAGATGGTCGTGCGTCATGCTGAAATCCAAAAGATGGTTGGAGCACACGTCCGCACACACGGGTGCCAAACGGTCCTGCCAGTGTGCCAATGTTCGGCTTTCTGTACGCCGGGCTAGTATTGGCCAAGAAGCTGTTGGGCGTGCCGTGGTTGCTCTCTCCTCACAAAACAGGGCACGGCAGGAACAGCAACCAGCATGCAGTCTAGGCAGCCACAACCACTACCAAAAACGGCTACCTTTTAACCTATTGGGAGGCTGGAAGAATGAAACATCCATTCCGTTGTGGTTTCCTTTCGGGAAACAATCATTCCCGGTCATCTCGCACTCCTCGAGACTGCCCGCGGACAATTTCTGGCACCAGCCCCGCGAAAGGGCGCCGGCCCGGCACTGGACATGGCAGCAGGTGGGCCTGGCAAAGACTGCGACGGCGTGCGAATGACTTGGCAATTGCCCCGGTGCATGAGCTGGGCGGGGACATCGAATCTTAACGAACAATACTTGAAGAGATCTGGGTGCTCGATTATTGTTGAAGCCGATACAAGGTTGCTATGCTCCACAAACATAGTCCTTGGCTCCATTGTTTGTCTACGTCAAGCCACCCTCGCGGAAAACAGCACAAGGGCAAATCAACATCGTTTTCCAACAGTGCAAAGGATGGACCTTGCAATTGTTGTCTTCTTGAATCTTCTCAGATGGTCCAAACCCCAGACCTCATTGAAAAAGGGGGTCCGGATTGAAGGACACGCTCTGACTTCTCCAGCGCGCCTGCCCAGCCAGGGCCACACGGCGCAGGCTCCGCAAAACCATGGCACCCGCACCCGCCATTCGCACGCTGGGCCGGGTCAACGACAGGGGAAAGGAGAGGTGAGCGGTGGCGCGCAGTGATCAGGGAGACGGTGCCGCCAAGTGCCCCTAAGAGAAAGGGGACTTTGCACAAGTCCGGCCCTCCTTCTGGAGGAAGTGACAGCGAACCAAGGGTGCCATCTGTTCATGTAGCAAGTTGAATTGCACATGTGGGAT
Organism: Effrenium voratum; assembly: GCA_963377175.1. Classification (NCBI taxonomy): domain Eukaryota; class Dinophyceae; order Suessiales; family Symbiodiniaceae; genus Effrenium; species Effrenium voratum. The sequence goes on along the minus strand of CAUJNA010002203.1, from coordinate 37,821 downwards.
TTCACCACGTTCGGCAATCATGTGATCCAACATAGCCATGGATTCATTGTAACATACATACAAATAAAACAATGTACGTGTAAACATGCGCATGTGTATAGATATACATACATACGTATCAACACATGTATCTTCGCATATATATATATATATAGATGGTCAGACCCTTCAAAACCTCTTCAAGATCTTCGCCCCTCTAGCTGCAGGCGCTCTTGGAAACCGCTCAATTTCCGTTTTAAAACCACCCAACTCCAGTCAAAGCCCCCTAAAAACCGCGTGAAACGTCAAATGTAGAACCAATCTCAAACTGTCTAGAAACAAGTCAAGTCCCTCTAAAAGCCGGTCCAGTCAAATGTGCCTAGAAACCGCCCTAGAAACTGGGCAAATTCCCCAACCTCTCCAACCATCTCAAACTGGCCCAACTCCGGTCAAAGCCCTCTAAAAACCAGGCAAAGTTTCCCTGAAACCGAACCAGTGAAAATCCCCTCTAAAAAACCGGTCCAACTCCGGGCAAAGGTCAAAGCCTTCCGAGAAACCCTTTAGCAACCCTCAATAGCGGTGCAACCGCGCAAGTCCCCTAGAAACCCTCCCCTCTAGAAACCACCCTAAACAGGTCAGCCCCAACCAAACTGTTCTTGTCGTAGCTCCTCAGCCCAGGCCCTCGTCTTGGCCACAGTCCACCAAGATTCCTGCAACTCCCTAAGTCATGTGGAAACGCGCAAACATGCACCCACCCTCCATCATGCCGACTCACTCACTCAAACAAACACCACACCTCAAGGCAAACCAAAACACAGTACCTCCAAGCCAGTCAAAACCAAACTGACCGAGGGGAGCAACACAAAGCGTTTACAAAACATATAAGCAAATATGTTTGTTTTTTTACATATATATATATGTATATATATATATTCAGGTATGTATCCGTGTGGATATTCATGCATTTGTCTGAATGCGAGAGGGGGGATACATCTCCAGCAACGCCAGCTTCCTCTGCTTCAAAGAATGCAAGGGACTCTTTGAAGCTGGCTACCAATAAGAAAACAACGAAAGAGGTTGCACTGAGAGCGTTTGGAGCCCGGGTTCGTTTCCACGAGATCGAACAGGTGAATCGACAGAGCCTCGGCTCTCGTTCAGATGGGGGCGCCTTTTCTTGCTCGCCAAGGGTTCAATTTAAGGTGTCCAGACTGGACACTTGAGGTATGATTTCTTCAGTTCTCAAGGCAAGTTGGTTGTTACATGCAGAAAGATGGTTCTGGCTTTGACAACTGGTTTCCTCCTCCTTGAAGAAGGCAATTTGGCAGGGCCTTCCAGCGATATCATGACCCTCGCTTAAAAGCAACGATTCGTTTAACACAATTCCCGCAACAAAACAAAACTTCCCTTTGAGGACGAATTGTATCAATGAACAATGAGTGCCACTGGACAACGGGGTCCGCACGTTTCTTTTTGCCCATGGGCTTTGGCTCATGGCGGCGCAGGAGGCTGGTGATAGGCCCAGCCTCCCCAGCGGCGGCCTGAGGCTCAGGGGCGGAGGGAACTGGCCAATGAGCTGGCAGCGACCGCCTGGAAAACCAGCTTCACGACGTTTTCAGCAAGGAAAACTAGTACAAACACAACCGGTTCCTTCGGCCATGTCTATGTTAAGTCAATGTAGAGTCCTGGAAACTAGTGTTATGTCCAAGGAAGCACTGCCGATTCGAAAATGTGCAATGGGAATTGCTTCAAGAAAACCCAGCCCCGCTTCTGCCAAGATGCTCGCTTCCGCCACTCCACGAATTCGTGCTCCCAAATGCAAAAAACACGAAGCCCCTCCGCAGTGAACAGATCTAGGCGTTCCATGGTGTCACGATAGACGTCCGACGCCGGTTTGCCGCCCACGCAAATGAAGCTGCTATGCCTTAAACGAGTCGCGAGCTGATGACAAAAAATGGTTGGTAAGCTGGCTACTTTTGAGCATGTACTTGCACTTTGGGTGGCACAACGACACACAATGAAGCTGCAAGGCGATATGTGCTGCCAAGCCGCCGTGGGTGCTCCACAGGAAAGCCATGGTAGTAGTTCCCCAGAAATTCAACCACCTCGCGCCTCTCCGGGTGGTATGCATCGGGCAGCACCGCACGCTTTGGAATCAAACCTGCGAACTCCTTGCCGGACCAAGTGCCGGTAGATGCATCAAATCTGTGCCGAAAAGTGAACCTGTAGCCTACCTCCTCCTCCAACATGTCAAAACAATCGCTTGCCGCGCGCGATAACTTCGAAGAGGACAAAACGTGTGCGCCAACCTCTGCCGCATGCACTGCACAGAATTGCCGAGGTTTGCCAGTAGCATCTGGATAGTGAGCGCACTTTCCGCACACAAGGCACCTCAAACTTACGATGTTTTCCATCCCATCCTCTTTACACTTGGCACAGCAAGTCGCCCGAGCGTCGCCTGGCATCCCGAAATGCGGTCTGGCCCTGCCACACCTGCATTTGGGGCTCTTGATATTCACCATCCCATCCTCTTTGCAGTTGGCACAGCAAGTTGCCCGAGCATCCCCTGGCATCCCGAAAGAAGGTATGGATCTGCCACAACTGCATTTGGTGTTCTTGATGTCAACCATCCCATCCTCTTTGCAGTTGGCACAGCAAGTTGCCCGAGCATCACCTGTATTCCCGAAAACAGGTTCAACTCTGCCACACCTGCATCTGGGGCTCGTGATGTTCACCATGTCATCCTCTTTGCAGTTGGCACAGCAAGTTGCCCGAGCGTCGCCTGGCATCCCGAAATGCGGTCTGGCCCTGCCACACCTGCATTTGGGGCTCCTGATATTCACCATCCCATCCGCTTTGCAGTTGGCACAGCAAGTTGCCCGAGAATCACCTGGCATCCCGAAATGTGGTCTGGCTGCACCACACCTGCATTTGGGGCTCCTGATGTTCACCATCCCATCCTCTCTGCAGCTGGCACAGCAAGATGCCCGAGCATCACCTGTATTCCCGAAAACAGGTTGGGCTCTGCCACACCTGCATTTGGGGCTCCTGATGTTCACCATCCCGTTCTCTTTGCAGCTGGCACAGCAAGATGGTCGTGCGTCATGCTGAAATCCAAAAGAGGGGTGGAGCACGCGCCCGCACACACAGGAGCCAGACTGCCCTGCCAGTGTGCCGCCAATGTTCGGCTTTCTATACGCCAGGCCAGTATTGCCAAAGAAGCCGGTGGGCGTGCTGCTCTTGCCGTGGTCGCTCTCTCCTCACAAAACACGACGCGTCAGGAACCGCCCAGGCTGCAGCCCAGGCTGCAACCAGGGCCAGAAACAGCAACGTGTTAATTCATTGAGAGGCTGGAAGAATGAAACATCCATCTCTCTTGTGGCTTCCTTTCGGGAAACAACATCTCACGCCGTCCTCCACGCCGTCCTCCACGCTGCCCCCGGACACCGCCCAGCGACTCCCCTGCGAAAGGGCGCCGCTGCACTGGACACGGCAGCGGCGCCTGGCAGAGACTGCGCATACCAGGTTTGCGAACGACTTGTCACAATTGCCCTGAATCTTGAACAACAATTGAAGAGATCTCGGCACGCATGATTGAAGCCCAACATTTTAACTCAACATGAGGTGGAACGCATGCTGGCACGGAACCTCCACGACAAACATCGGATTCGAATCGTTCAAAGGATGGACCTTGCAGTTCAAAGGATGGACCTTGCAACTGTTGCCTTCTTGGAATAAACCTCATCGAACAAAAATAGCATAAAAACAAAAAAATAAGAAGAAAAAAACGGGGGAAAAAAAGGTTCCAAAATATCGGATTCCGCTAGTGCAAAGGATTCACCTTGCAGTTGTCCAAAACAAGGACCCTTCGTCTTGAATCTTTTCAGATAGTCCCAAGAAGGACAAACCCCCAGACCTCGTCGGAAAAACGCGGGCGGTGCGCCGGATGGAAAGACAGCCCGCCGCTCCCGCGCCTGGGCCAAGCGGCGCAGAAACCGCAGAGCCATGGCACGCAGCCGTGCCATGCTCCACGCTCAGAAGTAACGGGTGACACGCAATGAGAAGGCAGGCTTGCTTCCAGTGCCAAGTGACCCTGAATTCTGTGAAAGCCCGGCACCTGAAAGAGCGGCACCTGGAGAAGCGTGCTTTTGCAAAAAAATACATGCTGAAGATCTAAAAGAGCTTCAGAAGCCCTCCGACGCACGAAAAAGGAACCCGAGGAAAGAGTATCTGAAGGAAACCAGTGAGCTTCCGTCACAGTAGGTGAATAGCCATCCCCTTGCGGCTTCCTGTACAAATGAGGAACTTGTGGAATTGTTAAGGTTGTTTAGCATCCTGCTTTGAGTAGCAATGAACCAAATATCAACGGCCTTGTCGGTACTCTCAATGGCCTAGTCGAAATCAACAAGGGTGCCATCAGCTAGTGTAGCAGGTTGAATGGTACATGGCGGATTTCACCATGTTCGGCAATTAAGTGACCCAGCATAGCCATGGGTTTGTTGTAACATTCAGCTATCAACATAATAATTATGGCTGTAATTACAACTACATGTAGAAAAACATGTACGTAAAAAACATGCACATGTGCATACATATAAATAAATATATATATATATATACACATGTGTGTGTGTGTGCGGCTTTATACGCATATATCCATGTGTATAACTGTTCATGCATGCTGTATGAATGTGAGAGGGGGGATACATCTCCAGGAACGCCCAGCTTCCTCTGTTCAAAGGATGCAAGGGAGTCTTTGAAGCAATTTGCTACCAATAAGCAAACAACGAAAGAGGTTTCACTGCAAGCTCTAAGGCCAATCTTTTCAGCTCTCTATCAGATTCGGGTGCCTTGCTCGCCAAGGGTTCAATTGCGGTTTCCAGTTCCGAAGGCAAGTTGGTTGTAGGGACCTGAAATTGCCAAGGCCTGTGGTATCAGGGAACGACCTTCCAGCGCAATTCCCACAACCCTGACCAAAAAAGGACTTCCCTTTGAGTTTGAATTGGGCAATTACCACCATCAAAGGAAACAGCGGGTGTCACTGGACCAGCTTGTTTGAGAGGCGCACGCTTCTTTTCGGCCCATGTGCTTTGGCTCATGGCGGCGCAGGAGGCTGGTGATCGGCCCAGCCTCCCCAGCGGCAGCCTGGGCTTGGGCAGGCGGACGGACTCGCAACGAATGCGACGAGTTCCCGTAAGGGAAACTAGGGGCCAAGGAACTGGCCACCGAAACCGGCTTGTTACCACCGTGATGCACCGTTGTGGCAGGAGTTTGGACGTTTCTGACATGCTAAGTCAACTTAGAGTCATGGAAACCATTATTATGTCCAAGGAAGACGGCAGATTGGAAAATTCACAATGGAAATTGCTTCAAGAAAACCCAGCCCCGCTTCTGCCAAGACGCTCGCTTCCGCCACTCCACGAATTCGTGCTCCCAAATGTAGAAGACGCTGAGCCCCTCCGCTGTGAACAGATCGAGGCGTTCCATGGTGTCACGATAAACGTCCGGCGCCGGCTTGCCGCCCACGCAAATGAAGCTGCTATGCCTTGAAACAGAATGAGTTGCGAGCTGATGACAGAAACTCGTACTTGTACTTGGGTGCCACAACGACACACAATGAAGCTGCGATATGTGCTACCAAGTAGCCGTGGATGCTCCACAGGAAAGCCATGATAGTAGTTCCCCAGAAATTCAACCACTTCACGCCTCTCCGGGTGGTATGCATCCGGAAGAAAAGCACGCTTTGGAAACAGACCTGCAAACTCCTTGCCGGACCAAGTGCCGCTAGATGCATCGAATCTGTGCCGAAAAGTGAACCTGTAGCCTACCTCCTCCTCCAACATGTCCAAACAATCGCTTGCTGCCCGCGAAAACATCGATAAGGACAGTACGCGTGCACCAACCTCTGCAGAATGCATTGCACAGAATTGTCGAGGTTTGCCAGTAGCATCTGGGTAGCTTGCGTGCTTTCCGCACACAAGGCATCTCAAACTTACAATGTTTTCCATTCCATCCTCTCTGCAGTTCGCACAGCAAGTTGCCCGAGCATCACCCGGCATTCCGAAACGAGGTTGGGTCCTGCCACACCTGCATTTGCGGCTCTTGATGTCCACCATCCCGTCCTCTTTGCAGCTACCACAGCAAGTTGCCCGAGCATCGCCTGGCATCCCGAAATATGGTATGGCCCTGCCACACCTGCATTTGGGGCTCTCGATGTTCACCATGCCATCCTCTTTGCAGTTGGCACAGCAAGTTGCCCGAGCGTCGCCTGGCATCCCGAAATGCGGTCTGGCTCTGCCACACCTACATTTGCGGTTCTTGATGTCCACCATTCCATCCTCTTTGCAGTTGGCACAGCAAGTTGCCCGAGCGTCGCCTGGCATCCCAAAAAAAGGTTGGGCTCTGCCGCACCTGCATTTGGGGCTCCTGATGTTCACCATGCCATCCTCTCTGCAGTTCGCACAGCAAGTTGCCCGAGCATCACCCGGCATTCCGAAACGAGGTTGGGTCCTGCCACACCTGCATTTGCGGCTCTTGATGTCCACCATCCCGTCCTCTTTGCAGCTACCACAGCAAGTTGCCCGAGCATCGCCTGGCATCCCGAAATATGGTATGGCCCTGCCACACCTGCATTTGGGGCTCTCGATGTTCACCATGCCATCCTCTTTGCAGTTGGCACAGCAAGTTGCCCGAGCGTCGCCTGGCATCCCGAAATGCGGTCTGGCTCTGCCACACCTACATTTGCGGTTCTTGATGTCCACCATTCCATCCTCTTTGCAGTTGGCACAGCAAGTTGCCCGAGCGTCGCCTGGCATCCCAAAAAAAGGTTGGGCTCTGCCGCACCTGCATTTGGGGCTCCTGATGTTCACCATGCCATCCTCTTTGCAGTTCGCACAGCAAGTTGCCCGAGCATCGCCTGGCATCCCGAAATGCGGTCTGGCTCTGCCACACCTACATTTGGGGCTCTTGATGTTCACCATGCCATCCTCTTTGCAGTTGGCACAGCAAGATGGTCGTGCATCATGCTGAAATCCAAAACACGGGTGGAGCACGCGTCCGCACACACAGAAGCCAGACTGCCCTGCCGGTGTGCCAATGTTCGGCTTGCGAAACGCCAGGCGAGTCTTGGCAAAGAAGCTGTCGTGCGTGCTGCGCGTGCCGTGGTCGCACTCTCCTCACAAAACACGACACGGTAGGGAACAGCAACCAGCATGCAGGCCAGCCAACTGCAAACAGAACCAGAAACGGCGTCCTGTTAAAGCATTGGGAGACAAATTGGGAAACAAATTGGGAGACAAGCACTCGGCAATCCGCATTCCACGCCGTCCTCCACGCTGGCCCCGGACTCCTCCCAGCACCAGCCCTGCAAAAGGGCGCCGATCCTGCGCTGCACATGGCAGCAGCGGGGCCTGGCAGAGACTGCGATGGCGTGCGCATGACTTCGCATCATTGCCCTGGTGCATGTGCTGGGCGGGGCATCGATTTCTTGAAGAACAATACTTGCAGAGATCTCGGTGCTCAATGATTGTTGAAGCCCGGCATTGGAACCAAACAATGCTGTGTCCATTGCTTGTCTCAGTCAAGCCACCCTCGCCTCGTGTGCTGTTTTCCGCGAGAGGCGACAAACATCGGACTCCAATAGCGCAAAGGATTTACCTTGCAATTGTCCAAAAACAAGGACCCTTCGTCTTGAATCTTCTCAGATAGCCCCAAGAAGGACAAACCCAGACCTCATCGAAAAACAGCGGCGTGCCGGATGGAAGGACACCCACCCTGCTCTCTCCAGCGCGCCTGGGCCAGGGCCAGGCGGCGCAGGCTCCGCAAAGCCATGGCACGCCCCACCGTCACTGGGCCGGGACAACAGGAGAAAAAAAGTCGCTACTCCGTGAGAGGGGAGACCTTGTGCCGAGAAGTGACAAGACATAGGGAATTCTGTGAAAGCCCGGCACCTGGAGAAGATGTGTTTTTGGAGAAATTTGATGCTGAAGATCTAAAAGAGGTTCAGAAGCCCTCCTACGCACGAAAAAGGAACCCGAGGAACGAGTATCTGAAAGAAATCCGTCAGCTTCCGTCATAGTAGGCGGATATCCATCCACTTGCGGCTTCCTGTGCAAATGAGGAGCTGGAGAATTTAAGATTGTTTAGCACCCAGCGCGGTGCCCAGTCACCACGGGGCAAAATGCACAAGCCTTTCTGGCTGGCTGTTTTCTGTAGCAATGAACCAATATCAACGGACCTTGGTCGCGATACTCTCAAAGGCATATTTGTGGAAAGCTAAGCACCAATGGTGCCATCGGTTCGCATAGGAGATTGGATTGTACATGGGGATTTGTGCTCGCTCAGGGTGTTCCAACCAATCATGTGACCCAACATATGTCCGTATCCATGTTGGTATCTTCACACATTGCAGAGCGAATCACATTGCAAAAAAAAAAAAAAAACTCTGCGGGACCATGTTTCATGTGCATGAATCCGCAAAGGGGAACATGCACCTATAAACATGCATATATACAAACTTGCTGAGTGGATGGCCCAAAAACAGTTCAAACTTTACATTTACCACTAAAATGGTCGTCCCAAAAAGTTTAAAGTGCATGAACTCAGGAAGTGAGTATGTTTTAGAATGATATACATGTGTTATCCATATTTGTATCTTCCCACATTTGTGTCTGAACCTCTGAAGGCGAGAACCTACCCCCGCCCTCCGAATCGCTGGCCTTGGTGCGCTCCAGGTGCCTTAGGAACTCGTGGCCCAGGCCATGGCCCTGGTGGGCGCCCTCCACCAACCCGGGGACGTCGGCCATGGTCAAGCTGCTGCCGTCCGCGAAGTCCACCTGACGCCAGGGGGCACCATGGTGGCCTCTGACACGCGATACCCAGGGGCCAGGGGCCAGGGGGCACCGGGGCACCGGTGGCCTCATGGGGCTCCTGACATGGCATCTGTGGCCTAGCCCCCAACGTGTGGTGCTTTTCATATGTTCGAAGGAGTCCAAGTGGCCCCCAAAATCTGGGTCTGAACAGAATTCACGTAACTCAGATTTCGCCTGGCCGCAAAAAAATGTTTCATGTTACATGAGCCCCACAGTAGTGCCACCAGAGGTTCGCAGGTTTCCAAGAGGTGGTTTGTTAGAATGGATTTAATTTTCCCAGAATGGCGGTGTCCAACAGATATGGGCTGGTATGAACGATAGTTGGGGCCCTTTGGTGGACATTGTTTAGGTTTTGATTCATGTCCACCAACCACGTTTCAATGGGTTCCCTATTGAAACTCATGGCCATATCAAAACTACTTGGGAACTGTGCAACCAGAGGATTATGATGGCCGCAAGGAAGTTGGGTTCAAGATGGCTCATTCTTGGCTATCCAGTACCCCAGAATTGTACTTAGTTTGTGTTTCTTCTTTGGTCTGGTGGTAAAGGACATGTTTCAAATTGCCAAATGTTGAATAATATCAGGATCTTTGACCTTTAGCTTGTTGCTGGAAAGACGAGTCTTCTCCCCACGCAGCTTCCTCAGCTAACCCTGGATCTGCGGAAACCCTCCAAATGAGGCCTGGCTTCCCAGCTGGGAGGGCAGATGGGACGGCAAGGGCTTAACTGGGGCTCCTGCGGGAAATTCCAAAGGTGAACCCCGAAAATGGGTCCCATATTGGGGGTCCTTTTTTTGCCCCCCCCCCCAAAAAAAAAAAAAAAAAGAAGGAAAAAAGAAAAAGTGTTTTTCCTTTACAAGCGCAAACAAGCATACCCTCCCAAAAAGCGCCACGCCCATGTGATTTGATCCCCAGCACTCGCAACGAAGGCCGCAATTGCCGCATTCGCCGGCCGAATTCGCCGGCCTTCCCCACGTAGGGCGCCACCGTGGTGAAGGGGTAGGGCGCGATCTTCGGGCACGCCCGGCTCACCGCCCCCAGCAGCGTGCTCTTGCCCGCGTTGGGCATGCCTCGCATGGGAAAAAGCTGTGCGAGAGATGCAAAAAACGAGACCTGGAGTCTGACCAAAAAGTGGTCGGTGCGAGAGATGCAGGGAATGAGAGCTCTGGAACGACCCCAAGATGAACCATCCAGCTGGTGGTTTCCTTTGAGGGAATCCCTGGGTTCATTCCCACAGTGCCTACTGAGCACCAGCAAGAAAAGTGGGGAACAATTGGCTTCACCAAAAATCAGGAACCAATGTCAATCTGCAGATGTCTGTCCTGCGTGACACGATTGGTCCTCCGGGCTAGGATTGAAAATCACTCCAAAATAGTGAACATAGGGTCAACCAACCTCCCAAACAGTTGAACAGCATGGCCAAAACTTGGGCCCTTAGCTTCAACTCCCATTAACACAATAGGTTGACCCAATTCATATGACGCAGAAAACAACAATGACGGTTCCATCAACCCCAATCGTTTCACTGGCTTCTATTCAGTGGTGGCTCCCAAAAAATGCGGCTCTTCCAAAAATGGCCCTGAAGTGGAAAAAGACCCAAACAACTGAGCCACGCCACCCCATTTCCCCCCCCCCCCTTATTACCCCACCCGCTGCTCCAGCTCGCCCGGTGCTCGGGGCCCAGGCCGATTAGGCCGACGTCCGCCACGGTCTTCAGCTCAAGCTCGATACGCCGGTCCTGCGCCGGCAGTCAGGCCAGCCAAGGCTTCATCATGGCGCCGGGGGGGGGGGGAGTGTTGGGGTCCCACTGAAAAAATCCAAATTTTGGGAGAAAGACCTGGGTGCCAGAGTATGTTTAGTTGAAAATGACTGGAAGGGGAATCCGTTCGCAGAGCTTCCCTGGCATGGATTGTGCTTGTCTCTGGGATGTAAGCCATGGTCGAAACTGGGCCATTTGGCTCCCTTGACTGGTACACATGAGCGCAGACCTATATTCGTGATAGTCTCCCTAACGACTCCGATTCCTGATACTTTGGTGCTGATACTTTGGTGCCGTTCCCTTCGCTGCGCTAAATGGACACTTTGTCGGGCTCCCAACATAAAGACAGGATCCTTACGTGAACTGGCAAAATCAAACCAGCGGTTGTCCAACTGCTCTGAACCTGCAACCTCCCCGGCAAGGTCCACGATGTGCGCTGCCTTTGTGCCACAGCCTCTGCTCACCCTTGCCCAGGTTTCAAGAGCACGCTGCGAGGGCTGTAAGAGTTCAGTTGGGCTGTGTCTTTTCTTTACATCTAAAGGTGCAGCAGGGAAATCAAGGTTGGTGACCTACAACTTGTTCCTCGAACACACATGTTCTTGACCACTTGCCACTTTTGGGGTGGTTTTTGACACCCAAGAAACCCGCCCACTAAAACCGCCCCAGTTGGATCTCGCTCCTGGCCCGGCAAGCCCAGGAAGGCCTCGTGAACCCGCGCCATGTTGTTACCTCGGCCGTGGGAGAGTGGTTGTTCCCTATTTGAGGGTAACAAATTAGTGAGTATGGGTGAGTATTTGTTCTCTACTTGAGTATTTGTGAGTATTTGTTCTCTGTTTATTTGAGCCTGATCTCCCCCCCCAATAAATCAGCTGCGCCCACAGAGGCCCCGTGCGAACTTGAGTGGAGTGGAGTGGTAAAAGTTATGGATTTTCTGGATTATTTGGTTAGGAAACTCCATAGTCTTCATTTCTTAAAGATTGACTTCGCTATTTGAGGGTGAAAATCCTTGGGAGACAGGCTTTACTTTTGGACACACAAGGCATGGCATTGTTCCCTATACCCTCTTTGACTTACAAGAAAAGAAGGAAGAAAAAAACACAATGCGCATGGTTGATGCTTAGGGTTCATGTAGCACCAAGGGTGGCCTGCCACAAACATCTCGTCATCTAAAAAAAGAGGGACCCCGCTTTCAGGGGTGCAGAATTTTCAGTAAACGTGTGTTGCAGATTTTACCCTAGAAAAGGCAAGAAAAAAGGGGAGGGGGGGGTGGCCGGCGTCCACGCTCAGAAAGATTGTTGTTTGAGATGCTTCTTCCACAGACAATTCCCCACGAATATCGGAGTGCGAAATCGAAGCGCAAAGCAACCAGGGGATATTGCAAAAAAAAAAAAGCAGACCCCTTCCAAATGGCCAGTTTGGTAGCAGAAATTTTGACACATACCCACCACACTGAAGTCCAGTGCTTCGAGTTGAACCGCTTTTCAACCCTGATCAGTCATTTGCCTCCGAAAGGTGCTGTTTCTGACGGTGACCAACACGACCTGGCATCGCAATAAGGTTTATATACTCCTTTTCAGTGACACCAAAACTGGGCTGCCCTCAGATCCCCCTCTAAAAGTTTAACTTTTGGTGGATTGAATGGACATCCCCACTAAACACCAAAAGGCTAAAAAGCCAAGGAACCGGATGGCTGGGAGCCGCCAAGAAAAAGCAGGCCCGTTTTTTTTTGCCGAGCGTCCCATGCCGCCCTTGCCCCCCAGGGCAACCGTCACCGACTGCCCGGGCTGATCCAAGTCCGCCAGCAGCGCCCCGCGGCGCTTCTGCCGGGAATCCTCGGGGTCCACGAGGAGCTCACGCACGAAGACCCCCCGCGGCACCGAGATCACGCACTGCCGGCCTGTGGCTGAGGCTCAGACGGTTTTTGAGGGGTGAGAGATGCCAACGCGAGAACTCGGAATATGATGGCATGGCAAACTTCCATTTGCGTGAGCTTCCTTTTTTTTAATGTCCAGCAGTGATAGATTCCCTTTAAAAACCAACAGGGGAAAATTAAACACATTCTTAAGCAAATGGAAGCAAAAGTGCGGTGCTGGAAGGGGAAACAAAGCACAGCTCAGCGGTGCAAGGGTTTTTTTGTTTGGAACTCGGATGCAACTGCTTCAACTGATGAGCTGCCTTCGGCCCTGCTCTGCCAAGGAATTGTGTAAGTGTGAGGGGCGCATGATCCGATGTGCAGAAAACTCCAAAGCTACAAACACTCCTCTTCTCCTTGGCAGCTGCACCATGCCTAAGTCCTCAAGTTGCACCCAAAACCTCCTTGTGCCCAGACTAATTGAGCAAACGCACCCCTCGCACTGCCTTTCCCCCCCAAAAAAAGAAACTAAAAAATGGTCAAGCAGCAGGCAAGAACAAGAAAAGGGTGCGTCTGTGTTTAGGGGATCCCCACCCCCCACCCCCCAAAAAAGAAGCTCTTTATTTTTGGTTTGCCTTTAAACCCACCACAAAAATACGCATTTATACCTCAAAAAGAGAGCCCCCCCCCCCCCCCAAAAAAAAAAAAAAAAACGGAAGAAGAAGCTTGGATTGTTGTTTTATTGGTTTGTTTTTTCTTTAAGCACAGAAAAGAAGCAAGACAGACCCACAAAGATCCCGGGGCCCGGGCCGCTCTCCCCGTTGAGGTTCCCCCTCCGCCCGGTCATCCCGTTGGGCGCTTGCACGTGTCCGTTCACGTGCGCCAGGCTCCAAAGGTCCGGAGTTGCCTGGCCAGGCACTTGGCTTGTAGCTGGTTTGGAGCTGTCAGGGGGTGGTCTTCTCACCCCCTACAAAGGATGGAGGTGGCCGGTTTGGAGCTGTGAAGGGGTGGTCCCCTCACTTACCCTCTACAAAGGATGGAGGTTCAAATCCAGGTCCAAACCACCAATCGTCAGCTTCCAGGTTTAGGAGGGGATCTATTTGGCATTTGCTTCTACCCGGCACAAAAGGTGGAGCCTGGTTTGGAGCTGTGAAGGGGTGGTCCCCCCCTTACCCCCTACAAAGGCCAGGGCTTCAAATCCAAACCAATCCAACCCACCAACTCAGGGTTTGCCTGACCCACTGGGAGTCGCCTCGAATACCCTCCCAACAACAAGCATGGAACCTGAAGGCGACCTTGAATACAATTGTCCTGTAGCAGGAACCCGCTGTCAGCCTACAGGTTTGTCTTAGGAGGGGATCTATTTGGCATTTGCTTCTGTCATCCCAGGTCATCCCAAACCAGCCCACACAAAGGGTGCTTTGCAAATCTCCAAGCGTCGATTGCACACATGCGGGGGGTTGTTGGCGGACTTCCCTTGATAGTGGTCCAGACAGCTTGGGTTGAGTCAAAACAAGCATTCGGACTCCCCAACTGCTGGCTGTCCTTGCAGGTTCCCTTTAAACCAACCCAAATGACAGGTACCTCGACAAAGCACACACCCGTTGGATGACTTTCTGAAAAGCCCGGACAAAGGCGGCGTCCAAAATGGCCAAGTCGTATCCTGTAAGGAATCCGTTGGGCAATTTGTCTTAAACGACTAGAAGAATCACCCATGTCCTTCTCCATGTCGGTCAAAACACAGCCGAACAAAATGGGAATGCATCAAACATAGGGTGTGCCATTCACAAATGGCTTCCCAAACAAAGGAACCCGGAGGAACCCTAAACCTCTCAACTACCCCCCTTGTATCCACCCGGAGGAGATTCCATAAAGCCACTTCCTATGAATCACTGGAAGTGACTGTCAGAGCCCATCTTCCAGCCTGTGGTGACTCGGAAAACTTGACGAAAGGGTATAACACCTACAGGGGAAATGGTCATTTGGGAGTAACCCAAAGTTCCAGTCTGGAGCCCCCCAAGTCAAGGGGTCTTTTCACCCAATCTTGGACACGCCTGGAACAAAAACCATTATTGTTACTAGGTGTCTCAGAATAGGGGTCCCCTAACATGGTCGGCTTCCTTTGGGTCTCCTTGAAAAAACTAGCCAGAAGGGCTCCATTCTGAGAAACTCGTAGGTGTCCATCCAGTTGTCCCAGCGGTCCACTTGCCTTTCCTAACAAAGCAACATGCCCGCTCGCAAAAGAAGAAGAAAGCAACATCCACATTATACATATATATATATATATATATACATGTATATCTAATAAATATCTATTGCCATTATAAGTATGATCATAATAATATTGATAATAATAACAATAATAATGATGATAATAATAATCGTAATAGTCGTAATCATAATCATAAGAATCATATCCTCGGCGTACAACTCGAGTGCCAGGCCTTCACCACCACGTCTCCTCCTCGACCTCATGGAGCGAGAGACCAACATCTGGATGTAACGCCACGTGGCCGGAAAAAAAAAAAAAAAAAAAAAAAAAAAAAACGGAGGGGCTTCCCCGTCCGGATCTTTGAAGCAAACTGGGTCCAAGATTGCTTTCTTGGGATGGACATCGCCAGAGGCTCTCTTGATGGAAAAAAACATGGTACGGGAACAAGCCTCTCAAACTCCATCTGTTGGTACCCACTTTTTGCCACTTGAGTCGGATACCCCCAGTCTCCAAGACCCAAATGGAGACATGGGCTTCAAGGTGTTAGGCCTACTCCGCCCTCTTTCATACCGTGCAGTCTAAATGACGGATACATCCCAGCCCCTTCTCCACAATTAACACCCCTCCCATCTCCCAGTTTTCCATGGTTCAATCCACCGGGATGGTTTTTCCTTTTGATTCTCTCTTAAAACCACCAATGGGGGGTTCCAAAAAAGACATTTTTCCTTTTGATTGTCTTTTAAAAACGGCCCTGGGGGGGGTCCAAAAAAAAAACATCCTGCGGCCACTTGGATTGCAGCCCTTCATCCAAGCCACCGCCGCTGCCGCCGCAGGGCCAACCCGGGCCGATCCTCGCAAGTGCCGCGTCACCCAACGGAATGGACCCACTGACGTCAAATTAAGAATTTCTCAAAATGGTGGACCTCTTTTAGCTGGTTTCAAAGGAAAACTAGAAGGAAAATGTCTCCTATTTTGAAGAAACTCCCAATTCATGTCGTGAACCCATGAATTTAGAGAGTTGACCCGACAGAAAGTGGACAAGATCATGGAAAAGGGCCGGGGTTGTCTGTTGAAGATACTGGCAGGCTTTCACAACCTGTTGCAAAGAGGATAGCTCCCCAACGGGATTTTCACTGGTGCAACCGTTGGATTGGCTTCATCCTACCAGCTGGGAGGTCGTGGTTTGCTGTGTGCTGGTCTTTTTTCACACATCACAACAGCAATAGAATGAACAAATCCTCGTTTCTAGGGAAACAACGGAAAGTAAATCGGGGCTTTACATGTTCTGCTTATCTCGTGTTGTGACTTACCCTTTTAGAGCAGAAGAATCGAGGCAGCACCCAAATTTGAAACATCCTACCTACGGCTGAAAAGGACAAACCAGATTGAAGTGCTGACCCGTGGACGCCCGCTGCTGTCTCTAGGGCTTCCGCCATAACAGGGAATCCTTCTGCTGGTACCAAAATAATAAGGAGACCCTCGCTTGAATCCCTCGCTGCATGAGAGGGAAAGGACCCTTTGCCAAACCCTGAAAGGGCACTGAGGGCGGTCAACTGGCTCGACTGGCGAGAGAGATATGAGGGCATTGCTGCCATAAAATGGTTGGTCTCTCTTTTGATTTACCTTGAAATACCAAGCAAAAGGGGTCGAACCATTTGGGTGTGTCTTAAAATAGGGGCCCCCAAAAATGAATGTCGGCTTTCCCTTTAGTTTGCCTTTAAAAAAACCCGTTTCCATCCCCCCCCCCTTTGTTTCCTTTAAAACCACTGAAACATTCTACCCGCCAAAAGATGAGACCCCCCCCATTCTGACAGTTACACACAAACGCTTGCAGCGGCGCAGACGAGATCGACCCCCCACTTTGGTTTCTCCGACCAACCCCAAAAATCCTACCTACAAAACGATGAGACACAACTACCCCCCATTTTGAGGCATACACCAAAATCCGACCTACAAAAAGATGTAGTTAACCACCCCCATTTTGAGACCAACCCCAAAACACGGGTATCTGCCACCCCCATTTTGAGACATGATCGTTCTCGGCCGGGCCGCATCTTGTGCTTGGTGTGCTTCTTGTACGCCAGGCCGCCGCTGCCCCCGTGGCCCGCGATGACCCGCACCTCCCGGCGGTCCACCAGGTGCCTGCCACTCGAAGCTCGAGGCTCGGGGGGACTGAAACCTGCGGTGCCCTGGCGGCTATTTTTTCTTGACCCAGGCCCCCATACCGTGGGATGGTTGCCAAAAACCCCATAGGCTCCGAGGGATTCCGGTGGGTTTCCAGAGGCAAGATGGATGTCTGTTGGTTTTTTGGAGGGTACCCAATTTTGGTCTTTTCAAAGGGACACGGAAAGGAAAACCGAAATCCATTTGTGGGGAGAAGGCTCCATTGAAAAGGGACACCAGGCAATCAATTTCTTGCCACCCATTAAGAATCCACATGGCAAATGGCGATCGGGGCACCTGGAAACTGGCTGCGCATCTGGGTCGAGTTCTGAAGTCGTCCAGGGCGCTGTGGCCGAAAAAAAATTACCGCGGAATTTTCTCATGGGTCTCTGAAGGGTGGCGCAGCGAAACTCGCCACCATCAGGGAACCTTCCAAAGCCGAGGGGATCAAGGCCGGGAGGCCTCCTGGAACAGGGATCCGGATGCATACACCTGAGCATCGCAACTTGTGAATGGTGGGTTTCCCATTCATCTTGGTGTGGAAAAATCCACATGGCTCAAATGGTGGCAAAATGAAGATTCCTTTTAAGGAGCCCTGTTGAACACCGAGCAACAGTGGGGGGGTCCATGTCCAATAGGACACGCCCGACCATTGTCAAACCGGCGATTCTGAGACGGAAAAAAAATGCCAGGGACACAGCATTAGAATGGCAGCCCTAGTTTGAAAGAGCCGAAGGGCAGCCATGAGTTGTTTCCTCCTTTGAAGCCGAGAAAGAGCGAAGTACTGGTTTAGAGTCGGAAGCCCGCAAAAGGTTCTCTTTGAGATTTCTCAGCGACCCCTTTGTGCTGGGTTGCTATTTTAAAAATATAAATGCAAGGTTCTATTTATTTAAAATCAACAAACAATTATATATATATATATAACACACACACACACCATGCAACCCCTTCTGCTGAAGCCGGCACCACGCACTGCAAGAATGTCGTGTTCTCGCTTCGCCTGGAGTACTGCAGCCCCTCGCCCTTGTCCACCAGACTGCCGAAGCTTCGCCCGAGGCTTCCGATGGCTTTGCCTGGATCGATCTGGGCTGGGGGTGGTCGTGCTGGGTGGCTCCGATTCTGCGGATGGTCGAAATCGAAATCAACGCCAATCGCATCACAAAAGGGAAAAAATAGGTTGAAGCCATTTGTCGGCATTTATGTGGGGGAATCGAAGCATTCCAGGGTTTGTGAACGTTGGTGCAGGATTTCGTCCATCCACAGTATGAGTCTCCTTGATGTTTGCTTGAAAACCCTAGGGTTCAACCCCCCATGAAAAGAATGGCAAGGACCCAATGCCAATCTAGATGATGAAACTCCTTCGGCAAATGATGGTGATAATAACCCCCATTGTGTTTGCGGTTTCAACCCCAGCCTTCTCCTATTCCTAAAAGGGAAGGTTCCTTTATGCCGGTTCCAGCAAACCCCCGGTGGAAACCCCTCAAAACCATCAGGGCTCCCAGACAAACAAAGAATCACAACATGTGATTGAGGTTCCCGTAAACTGGTCGGTGTCGGTTCAAAATCCGTGAAACCATCCGTGACCTTCCAAGGAGTCTCTCATAGGAAACACTGCAAAGCCCAGACTCTTTATGGGGGGTACAGAGTTGGGTGGATCCATATCCATCAAAAGAACCCACCTCTTTACCATCACCAAATCCATCAAACCGTCATCCATCAACCTAAGTCCAAAATTTGTGCAACTCATTACTTTTGTGTCAAAGGGCACTTGTTCCACAGTTCAACAACGTCACCCCAAAGCATCCCCTCCCAAAGCTCCAACTTCCGCCCGCTCTTTTTCCACGGCTCCACCGCTTCCGGGGCTCAACGCCGGCTGCCCAACTAGCGCTAGCGCCAAAGGCCCACGGATCTCGCGGCTCCTTCGCTCGTCTCGCGACCGGGCGCGGCCTCAGAGCTCAGGCTTGGGGGGGTTGGAGGCCGTGTTCAGGTCAAAGAAGTTGAAGGGCTGCAGCGAGAAGGACACCCCGAAGTTGGAGACCAGTGGGATGTCCTCCTGCCGCACGATGTGCTCCTGGCCAAAAAAAAAAAAAACTGAAGGGATCATAGGACTTGGGCAAAAAGATGCCCCATCTACAAGTATATAGCCACTACTGGCCGTGTCCCACATTCAGAACCGGTTTCTATCAATGGACCCTGAGAATGGCCGGTGCTCTCGACACCTTGCCTTTCAGCACCGCCCAGCTATGGGACATCGAGTCCTAGCTCCAGTAGAGAGCTTAAAATTAGGGGACCAACTTTTTTCTCTTGTCCATTTTTAGTAGGGGAACCTTCCCAACCAAAAAAGTGGGTGAGAAAATTGGCACCGATCGCTGGACCTGGCGCCTCTAACCTCGCACATGGAAAAGCTGCGCGCGCAGAATCCTTGTTCAAGCCGATCCAGGCTACCAGATCTTCATCGAGGATCGATTCCTGAAGCTGCGTGTTTTTTGGACTCTGGGCATGCCAGACATGGACCTTTTCGGGGGGGCGTTTGCACGAAACCCCCCCAAAAAAAAAACCTGTTGAAGGGATCCTGAATTCGCACACGGCAAATTTGTGCGTTTTTTTCTTTTTCGGGGCTAACACGAAACCAAAATAGCCAACCTTTTGAAGGAATCCCGAAAATTCGCCCACGGCAAATTCGCGCTCCGTTGCAACTTGGCCGCATTGTTCGAGAGGAAGATGTCCAAATCCTGGACATACTCGCCGGTCAATGGCTGAAGGCCGTCAAAGTTCCTTGGGAAATGAACGGTTATGCAAATGCTTGAAGGAGACTGCAAGCACGGAGTCTATGCTCTGCTCACTTCTGCCAAGCAGCACATAGGGCGAGGAAGGACGGTATTCGTTGTCCTGTGCGAGCCATCAGCTACTCAACTCAAGCCAGCAGATGTGCATATGGTTCATACAAATAGAAAGCCGGTTACACGTCGCTGGATACGATGCCACATCGTGGGTATCATTCGATTATATTCAAGATCATTGGATACTTGAGGAGCGGGTGAACGAAAGCTAGCAGTTGTTGCATGAGATGGGTCGGTGACAGAGTGGATTCAGAGGTAGCTTGTGTACAACGAGAGGCCCGGCAAGATTCGTAGGATGCGACACGCGAACGCACATGGTGGCGTGGCAAACCTTGAAAAATGAACAACGAGAGGCGTCAGAAGCTGTCTCAAAGCACCTCTGGGTTCTGCATGCTGCGTGTGCAAAGATTCTTGCGAGGTGGTTTACCGAGAAGACTGAGGTCTCAAATGAACAAGCTGAATCGGTGGAACATGTAAAAGTTCGTAGCACCAAGTCCAAAACGGGCAAACCGAGACTGCTGAACACTGAGCCACTGCCTGGGGGATGGACCAGGGAGGAATCGAGCCTGAGACCGGGGGGGGGGGGAGGGGGGGGGGGTCTAAATGATTGATGTTTTTCAATCTTTTCGGCTCAAATAATTGAAAAAATCAATCTTTCGGCATTTGAGCCCCTTACCTTGCTTACGCAAGGAGAAACTTCAGCTAGCTAAAGCTAGCTTTCGTGATTATTGGATGTCAACTGGTATCTTTGAGAAATCGTTGGATACTGTGGGATATCAGTGGATGTCATTGGGTATCATTGGATACTGTGGGACATCATAGGATATCATGGGATGTCATCTTTGGACATCATTGGATATCATTGGATATCATTGGATATCATTGCCCATCTGGGTTTCATTGAAGATCATTGGACGCCATTGGATATCATCGGGTATCATTGGTATCATTGGTATCATCGGGTATCATCGAGCATCATCATTGTAAAGATCATCGGATATCATCGGTTGTCATCGGTTGTCATCGGTTGTCATCTGATGTATTAGGTATCATTGGACATCATTGGGCATCATCATGACAGGATCGCGAGGCTTGCATCTGCCAGCCAATCCCTTGCGATGCAGCTGAAGTCACAGTGGTTGATTTGCTGTGGCATGCTCTGTTTTTGCATATGGGAAGTCTTGGATGTCTTCATCCAACCATCCTGCTCCGCTGTCAGGCTTGGCAGACTGCAAACGAAAGGACACATCAACGTCTGACTTGGGCACCTCAGATCGTCAAAGTCGGCCACAACGGGGCGAAGCAAAAGCAACATGATCGGCTTGTGGAAACCAGGGTGTCCATGACTCACTGGCTGAGTAGATGGCCCAAAAAAGTCCAAACTTTATAACCACCAAAATGGTCTTCCCAAAAAGTTTAAAGTTCATGAACTCCGGAAGTGAGAAATGAGGCCCCGCCATATTGTGACATTCTCATGGCCCCCCCAAGGGGGAAAACCCTAGGGATCGAGATGCAGCCAGATGTTGTGAGGGCCTTCCCTCCTTCTTTTGGAGGCTGTTCGCCGACCGCAACGCAAATGACAAGCCGATGGTTGGAAGGGGGGCCAAGGAGCTAGGGGTATCCAAAGTTGCTTTTAAAGAGGGAGCTAAGGAGCTACCGATCGGCCTTTTTGCAAACAAGCCTCAAAATGGGCTGACCCGGAATCACGCAGGAGGGCTTTTTGGGTGCTTCCCCCCACAAAATTCGATCCAAGATCCTCTCGCAATAAAACCCGCTGAGCCTGATACTTCGTCACCGCGAGGTGGTACTTCGTCCAGGGCATGGCCCGCACGAAGGGGTGGGACGGCGAGTGCACCTCCGAATACGCGGAAGCGAAGCGCGCCGATCCGTCCACGAACCACGGGTGCTCCGTGGGCAAAAAAAAGCCCAGCGCGCCGGAGTTCGGTTACCTGGGCTTCAAAGAGCAAACCAGGGGGTTTCAACGATAGCGCTTAGATCGACATGATACCCTGAAAAAAGAGGGTCTTTGGAGGGGGTAGAGTTCATGGTTCTCATTGAAGCGATGGGGGTGGCAAATTCGTCAGATCAAAGGACATCGCCCGTGCTCTCGCTGCTCTTTTTGCTGCCTCGGGTCTGGCAATCGAGGTTGCCTGCAGCTGAACGCTGCCAAGAGTAAGAGAGTCGCGGCCTCCAGCCGACTCACAAGATTCCACACTGAGGTGAGGCGTTGTCAACCCGCTTGCGTGCCTGAGCACACCAACCGTTCTTTCGGAGTTCTCCCAGCATTGGGAATTGTGTACAGTGTACAGGTTGGGGATGGATTTTGATAGATGCGTATCACCCGTCAAACCCGCCGAATTCACAAACCAGCTCTTGGCCGATTCGATGGCACTCCTTCCAGGAATCCAAGGTCCAAAAGTCCCTGCCCTGCCGCTCAAGGGTGAACTTCTCGTAGAGGACATCGATGAGCATCAGGGCCTGCTGCATGTTCACGATCAGGCACGCCCGTCTCCAGGGCTTTCCGGCGGATCTTATAGCCAGGCGTCTGGCCGGCCGAATCCCGCGAGGAAGGCGTGCAAATCACCAACTGCACGGTCTTCTCCGTGATGGCGGACACGGCGCCCTCGGCGCTTTTGGCCAGAGGCGTGACGCAAATGGCGCTGTTGTTGGCGTTGCGCTGGGTCTTGCTGGCCTCCAAGAAGGAGGCAGTGCCATGGGTGGCGAAGATCTTGAAGCCCATCTCGTCCAAGAGCGGCAGGTACTTCGCCACGGCGGCCTTGTCCTTGGGGTTCAGCGCCAGCAGCACGCCGCAGGGCTCGAAGATCTTGGAGATCTGCACGCCGCTGGCGATCAAAGACTTCAGGAAGGCCTCGTGGGCGTTGTGCCCGAAGCAGGCCACCTCGCCCGTGCTCTGCATCTCCACGCCCAGGTGCGGGTCCGCGCCGCTCAGCCGCAGGAAGGAGAACATGGGTGCCTTGCAGGCCACGAACTCAAAGTCGTAGGCGTAGCTCCTGCTCCAGCATCACGCGCGTGGCCTGCTCGATGAAGTTCACGTTGAAGGTCTTGGAGACAAAGGGCACGGTGCGAGAAGCCCGCACGTTGCACTTGATGACTTTCACGGACCTCAGGGAGAAGCAAGAGTCTTCCAGCGCCATGAACTGCACGTTGAAGGGCCCGGAGATGTTCAGAACCTTGCAGAGCTGGCGATGTGCATCACTCGCCGGTGGGTTTCCAAATGCAGGCGCTGGGCCGGCAGCAAGAGGGTGGCGTCGCCGCTGTGGGTCCCCGCGTCCTCCACATGCTCGGAGATGGCGTAGTTGATCACCTGGCCGTGGGTCAAAACCAATGGTACCATTTTGGGGTAGGTGAATTCACCACCCATTTTAGAACCTATTCTAGTAACTAGTAGTTGGATTGAAATGTTCACTGGGGGTACGGTTCGGATTTTGACCCATGGCCGCCTGGCCATTGCGGCCGACGCCGTCGAACTCGATCTTTCGGGCGCCCTGCACGTACTTGGAGATGACCACGGGGAACTCCCTCTCCACCATGGACCGGTCCTGCCACTTGGCTGGCATATGATGCCAAAGGTTGTTCATCACTGCAAGCTGCGCTGGCGTCCGCTGCAGGAAATTTGGCCCAATCCAATCGGTGATGACGAACACACCTGAGGGCTTCAAGGCCTTGGAGATCTCTTCAGCAACGTGTTCGATGCGCTCGAAGTGATGATATGCGTGTTGAATGTAAATCACATCAAACGCCCCTTCCTCCAAATGGATCTCATTCACATCCATGACATGGTAGGTTACAGGAATCTCTGGGTTTGGCTGAAACTCCAAAAACTTTTGATACATCCCCTCTGCAGTGTCGTATGCCTCGATACTGTCCACCCCGAATGATTTCAGCATTGGGTACTCGCCCGCCATGGGCCCGCATCCCAGCGTCAATCCACGCCTCTTTCCAGACTTTTCCCCAAGCAATGAACGTGCCAGGGTTCCCACATCTGCAACTTTATGGAGCTCATGCTGAAAATGTTGGATGCTTGTCCAGGAAATTCGCCATTGCAAGCGATCATCATGCTTTCCCCACAACGCAGCCTCCTCTTGCGCTTTGTGCTCGGAAGCCACGCTTTGGCTTAACGAAGATGTCTCTTCTCTAGTGGGCTCTGCACGGTCGATGTTGGCCGCCGCCGTGCCCAGGATGCGGATGCCCAGCTGGTCCAGCTTCGCCAACCAGGGGATACGTCAAAACCAGGATCTGACCCGCAAAGGAAGGGTCCATGAGGGATTCGGGGTAGCCCATCATGGGCGTTGCAAAGACCACCTCGCCCGCAATGGACCGCTTGGCCCCGAGGTTGTAGCCGCGCCAGCACTCGCCGGAGTCCAACCGAAGCTCTGCAGGTGTCTGAGCTGCCCACTCCCAGCAGGCGAACTCGTCCAGCTTCTTCGTTGGCCGGACGAGCTGCAGAGGAACCGGCGGTGCTTGCTGCATCTTTGGGTCAGAAGTCGCTAAGCCCGAATGTTTCAAGGACCAAGGCAGGTCGATTTGCTTGCCAAAACGGCTGCGAGCACAAGCTGGACCTACGGCTCCTAAGACCTGCCAGCTCCCAAGCCCCCCCCCCCCCCCAAACCTTCAACTGACCTTGGACAACTTCTGTGCATCCCTAAGACCTGCCAGCTCCAAACTTCCCCCCCCCCAAACAAAAAAAAAAAACGTCAGCTGACCTCCTTGGAGTGTCCGACACTTCCCGCGCCTGTGAGGTAGAGAAAGACATCAGGTCGATGCGGTAGCCCCGGGGGTTGGGTTTGCCGCTGGGGGTGCTGGAGGCGTTCCGGTTCACGATGGCCCAGGCCTTCGGCACCTGGGGCCACCGGCACCGGCTTGCAAGTCCCAGAGGTTTGGGGCATGGGATGGAAAAAATGGGGGGGGAGGGGGCGGGGGGTTGGGAGGGGGGGGGTGTAAAACCTACCGAAGGGGACCCCCCAGTTGGATAAAATCCCCTCAACCGACCAATTCACATAATATGTTTTCATCATTTCATAACAGAACCTCAACTCAAGATTTGATACATAAATTTTGTAAATATTTTTTCTAAATTTTCAAAAATATTATTTTACAAAATTATCATTTTTCCGAAGAAATATAAATCATAAATTTTACAATATTCTTATTGTAAAGTTCATGGTTAAAATTTAAATCATATTATTTCATAATTTGAATAATTGCAGAATTCCTCACGGAATATGCTGAAATGAAATAATTTTCCAGAAAGGGTAATTCACCTACAATTTGAAAAACTTTGTCCTTCACTTCCTCCATTTCCTTTTTGACCTCTGGTGCTACTGGAGGTTTTGAATTTTCAATTTCATTAGGTTTTTCTTCCTCAACTGTTGTTTTTACTTTATTCTCATTCTCAATATGCTTCAACGTTTTCAAATGCTTGGATATTGCAGATTTCCTCACTTTACACTGGCAAATATCACATTCTATTTCAATCTGATTACGCACTTTACTATATTCCTTTTCTTTTCCTTCCTATCAATTTTACTTTGTTCTCGGCAGTAATCACAAATATGCACTCTAACATTAAATAGGTCAGGTGGATAAGTGTTTTCACATCGCCTACATTTTTGCATTTTGTCAGTCATCTCCATGCTACTATTGATAGGTGGCATGTCTTTAAGACCAGACCATCTTAAAAATCCCAAATTCCCAAAATATATTTTTCCAAAATCCCAAAATATAAAATCCCCAAATTTTCAAACATAAATCTTACAATGTTTTTTATTGTAAGGTTTATGGGTTAATTTAATAGTCAGGCAATATTAATGGAGGAGGACATGACCTGCCACCCAAAAGGGGGGCAGCCAGCCACACAAAAGGGGGGCAGCCAGCCACACAAAAGGGGGGCAGCCAGCCACACAAAAGGGGGGCAGCCAGCCACACAAAAGGGGGGCAGCCAGCCACACAAAAGGGGGGCAGCCAGCCACACAAAAGGGGGGCAGCAACTAAATGACATTTTCCTCGAGTTTCAAGCACAACCCCAACTCAAATTCCTTAATCCACCAAACTCGTCAAAATCTCACAAATCAATTCAGCAGGTATTTTGTATAAATCGTCCTGCTTATGTATTACATAATTATCCCCAGAACCACTGCCTGAAAATAATTCTAATAAATTCATATTATTAGAATTATTCAGATATTTATTATATTAATTCGTATTTTCCTTCTTCGTTCTTAAACAGTTTATAAAATTCAATAGTTTCTGTTTTTGGAGATTTAATTTTGTTCTTATTTAACATATCCATATATTGCTTTTGCTTATCTTGAAAACTGCCAGACGGCCTTCCTATTTGTTTCTTTTCAAAGATTTTGTCAATCTTTTCCTTCTCTTCATTGCTATTTTTTGATTCGTTTGCCTTTGCATCAAGTTTCTCGTCAATAGTTTTTACAAGTAAGGTCCGGCAGAGCCGGGGGGCGGAAGTTTCAAAGCAGTGAACAACTATAGTTTGGAGAACTGTCCTTGGCCCCTTGCTTCTCTCTCTCTCTCTCTTTTTCTCTCTTTCTCTCTTTCTCTTTCTCTTTCTCTTTCTCTTTCTGTTTCTCTGTCTCTTTCTCTCTCTCTCTCTCTCTCTTCTCTCTCTCTCTCTCTCTCTCTCTCTCTCTCTCTCTCTCTCTCTCTCTCTCTTTCTTCTCTTTCCCTTTCCAAAGCTCCCAACGAGCGCTTCAAGTTCAACTCTCCTCCCTCCCCCCCGAGAGCGCCTTTTCTTTGCGTCTGCCCAAGCCGTGCTGTAGTCTGGGCTGGAGCACGCGGCCCGAAACGGCACGCGTCAGCCCGGTGAGCGCCTCTCCTTAGAGCAAGAATTAAAACCCCTGCTCCGAGACGGATCTTCCAGCCTCCAGCCCGGTGAGCGCCACTACCTAGGAGACGAGCGCGCGGCCCGACGCGGCACGCGCCGACACGAACGCGCGGCCCGAAACGGCACGCGCGTCATCAAGCACGAAAGCTGGGCGAGGTCAAAGCCTCTTTTACTCTGGCAACCTTAGTCAACGGAGTCATTGCCATGGCGTCTTCCTGAAGACGCTTGATCTCAAGGCTGGGCTGGGAGTCCAAGGAAAGCTGCCACGCCCGACGGCGGGCAAACGGCTCGATATCTCCGTCAGCAGCCGGAAACTGGAAGATCACCTGCCAGTGACGCAAGGAAGGCTCGCCGTCCGTGTCGAACAGAACATGAGGCTTTGCAACCACCCACAACAGCGTGTCAGGCCGCTGTCGCGCGATGGCCAAGCTGTCTCTGACGCTGACCACCCACATGAGGTCCGCGCGGATATCTGGCTGCGTGGCGTCTGCGCACTCGAAGATGATTCGCACTCCGCGCTCGGCTTCGTTGCACTCCTGCACAGGATCTTTGGCCGTCACTCGCAGTAAGAGCTCCGCGTACTGGACTGGCAGATCCTCACCTGCCGTAATTTGCCCTGCGTCATCCAAGTTCGCGTCTGACAAGTAGATGCATGGGCAGCCCGGGAGTGAGGCGGCCGCGCGCAAGCACAGGAGTGGCTTTGCTGAGCCCGAGTAGGTGAGCGGAGCCTCGCGAACATGCGCCACTTGCAAGGTGTTGCGCGCGGCGCGAGAGCCAGTCGGTCCAGAGTACGCTTCGTCGTGCGCCACGACGAAGCGCACAGCCCACTTGCGGGCTCGGATCTCGTGCTCCGCATTCTCTCGCGACTGTACCGCGTCGCCCGGCCGAAACGCCAAGGCAGCACGCAGCACGTCGTCGACGCACTTGGTAAAGATCCTCGCGTCCAGCGTGGCCGTGTGATCCCACACAGTAGCCTCCAGGCTGTAGCACGGCCGGACGCCAGCTTCGTCGTGTTTGTCGCAAGTCTTGCGAAAGCAAGTTGCGCAGCCTGTGTAGTGCCAAGAGTCTTCCGGCACCCGGGACAAGGTCTGCAGGTGAGCCAGCGTGCAGAACGGTGCCTCCCACACGTCCTCGTGAGAGAACTTCTTCGCTTCGGCCGCCGGCAAAAAAGGCAGAGCGTCGCCAGGAGACCAAGGTCGCCGGTTTTTCCGGCGCGTTAGTCTCGCGCGGGCAGCGCCGCCAGCGCGCAGGGATAGTGTCTTGCAGCGCTCGCAGCCAGCTATGTTGGCTCGGCACGCGCCGACACGAACGCGCGGCCCGAAACGGCACGCGCATCATCAAGCACGAAAGCTGGGCGAGGTCAAAGCCTCTTTTACTCTGGCAACCTTAGTCAACGGAGTCATTGCCCGGCGTTTCTGAAGACGCTTGATTCAAGGCTGGGCTGGGAGATCAAGGAAAGCTGCCAGCCGTGACGGCGGGCAAACGGTCGATAATTCCAGTACTCAGCCTGGAACCTGGAAGATCACTGCAGTGGCAGAATGAAGGGCTTCGGTCCGTGTATTTCTGTCGACAGAACATGAGCTTTGCAAACCTACCGCAACAGCGTGTCGGCCGCTGTCGCGCGGATGGCAAGCTGTCTATGAGCTGACACCCACATGAGGTTCCGCGGTTTGTGCTGGATATCTGTCTGTCGTGGCGTCTGCGCACTCGGAAGATGATTCGCAATAGGGCTGGTTCGTTGCACTCCTGCAGTCATGGATGTCTTTGGCCGTGTCACTGCAGTAAGAGACCTCCGACGTATGGAATGGCAGATCACTCACCTGCGTAATTTTGCCGGCGTATCCAATTCGGGTCTGACAAGTAGAAGGATGGCCGCCCGGGAGTGCGGGGAATTGCGTCGCAAGCACAGGAGTGGCTTTGCTGAGCCCGAGTAGGTAAGCGGAGCCTCGCGAACATGCACCACTTGCAAGGTGGTGCGCGCGGCGCGAGAGCCAGTCGGTCCAGAGTACGCTTCGTCGTGCGCCACGACGAAGCGCACAGCCCACTTGCGGGCTCGGATCTCGTGCTCCGCATTCTCTCGCGACTGTACCGCGTCGCCCGGCCGAAACGCCAAGGCAGCACGCAGCACGTCGTCGACGCACTTGGTAAAGATCCTCGCGTCCAGCGTGGCCGTGTGATCCCACACAGTAGCCTCCAGGCTGTAGCACGGCCGGACGCCAGCTTCGTCGTGTTTGTCGCAAGTCTTGCGAAAGCAAGTGGCGCAGCCTGTGTAGTGCCAAGAGTCTTCCGGCACCCGGGACAAGGTCTGCAGGTGAGCCAGCGAGCAGAACGGTGCCTCCCACACGTCCTCGTGAGAGAACTTCTTCGCTTCGGCCGCCGGCAAAAAAGCGCCGAGCGTCGCCAGCGAGACCAAAGTCGCCGGTCCGGCGCCGTATCTCTTTATCTTTCTTGATTTCTATTTTTCTATCTCTTTATCTTTTTTTCTTTCTATCTATTTATCTCTCTATCTCTTTTTCTATCTCTATTTATCTATCTATCTATCTATCTATCTATTTATGTATGTATCTATCCATCTGTCTCTCCATCTATCTTCCGCGTATCTATCTATCTACCTATCTATCTACCTATCTATCTATCTCTATATCTCACTAGGTATTCCTCTGTCTACTTATCTATCTATGTCTCTCTCTATCTGTCTATCTCTCTATCTATCTATTTCTCTTTCTCATTATCTCACGTGTATTCTCCATCTTTTTATCTCTTTATCTATTTATTTATATTTATAATTATCTATAGATCTACCTATCTATCAATCTCTCTATCTACCTCTCTATCTCCTATCTATCTATCTACCTCTCTATTTATTTATCTCTCTATCTCTTTATCTATCTAGCTAGTTATTTGTCTATCTATCTACAAATCTATCTATCTCTGTCTATCTCTGTTTCTCTATCTCTTTCTATCTATCTCTCTAGCTATCTCTATATCTGTTTATTGATCTATCTACCCATCTTTCTCTGCACTTAAAAGTTGCGATGTTCAATCCCCGAAAGTTGACTTCGCGTACTACTTTCGTACTTAAAAGTTGCGATTTTCGATCCCCAGATGCGAAACTGGACTTCACGTACTACTTTCGTAGTTAAAAGTTGCGATTTTCGAGCCCCAGCTACGAAAGTGGACTTCGCGTACTACTTTCGTACTAAAAAGTCGCGATTTTCGAGCCCCAGCTGCGAAAGTGGACTTTGCGTACTACTTTCGTACTTAAAAGTTGCCATTTTCAAGCCCCGGCTGCGACAGTGGACTTTGCGCACTACTTAAAAGTTGCGATTTTCAAGCCCCAGCTGCGAAAGTTGACTTCGCGTACTACGAAATACTTAAAAGTTGCGATTTATCTATAGATCTACCTATCTATCTACCTCTCTATCTCCTATCTATCTATCTACCTCTCTATTTATTTATCTCTCTATCTCTTTATCTATCTAGCTAGTTATTTGTCTATCTATCAACAAATCTATCTATCTCTGTCTATCTCTGTTTCTCTATCTCTTTCTATCTATTTCTCTAGCTATCTCTATATCTGTTTATTGATCTATCTATCTACCCATCTTTCTCTGCACTTAAAAGTTGCGATGTTCAATCCCCAAAAGTTGACTTCGCGTACTACTTTTGTACTTAAAAGTTGCGATTTTCGAGCCCCAGCTGCGAAACTGGACTTCACGTACTACTTTCGTAGTTAAAAGTTGCGATTTTCGAGCCCCAGCTACGAAAGTGGACTTCGCGTACTACTTTCGTGCTAAAAAGTCGCGATTTTCCGTAGCCAGCTGCGAAATCGGTATTTGCGTACTACATTGCGTGAATTAAAAGTTGGCGATTTTCAAGCCCGGTGCGAAAGTGGGATTTGCAACTAGACTTGTACTAAAGTTGCGATTTCAAGCCCCAGCTACGATAAGTTGATTGCGTCACTACTTTCGTACTTAAAGTTGCGATTTTCGAGCCGGCTGCGAAAAGTTCGACTTGCAAAAAAATGATGCGCCTGCCACCAAAACTGTGCTTGACCTTCGAATGTGCTGCGCCTGCCAAAAATCTGTACTTGCCTTGCAACGTAGCTGCGCGTGCCAGAATTTTGAACTTGGGACCTTGCGAAAAGTGCTGCAACCTGCCACGAAGTTTGTACTTGGACCTTGCGAAAGTGATTTTTTGCGTCCTGACACGAATTTGTATTTTGCCTTGCGAAAGTGCTGAGCTGCCACGAAGTTTGGAGTGACGCTGCGAAAGTGCTGCGCCTGCCACGAAATCGATATTTGACCTTGCGAAAGTGCTGCGCCTGCCACGAAATCTATACTTGACCTTGCGAAAGTGCTGCGCCTGCCACGCAATTCAAACCTTGCGAAACCTTCGCGCGGCCGTGCCAATGGGCCCGTCTCCGAGACCGGTCCGAGACCGTTCCGAGACCGTTCCGAGACCGTTCCGAGACCGCCTCCGTACAGGCGTCGCAGCCGAGGTGGTTTGCGCACAGTCCGGAAGCCCAATTCACGCACAGCGCCAACGTTTTCTGCATCTTGCCAGTCCCCAGCTCGCAGAGAGTGGACGCAGCACCTTGCGAAAGTGCTGCGCCTGCCACGAAATCGATACTTGACCTTGCGAAAGTGCTGCGGCTGCCACGAAATCTATACTTGACCTTGCGAAAGTTCTGCGCCTGCCACGCAATTCAAACCTTGCGAAACCTTCGCGCGGCCGTGCCAATGGGCCCGTCTCCGAGACCGTTCCGAACCCGTTCCGAGACCGTTCCGAGACCGCCTCCGTACAGGCGTCGCAGCCGAGGTGGTTTGCGCACAGTCCGGAAGCCCAATTCACGAACAGCGCCAACGTTTTCTGCATCTTGCCATCCCCCAGCTCGCAGAGAGTGGACGCAGCACCTTGCGAAAGTGCTGCGCCTGCCACGAAATCGATACTTGACCTTGCGAACGTGCTGCGCCTGCCACGAAATCTATACTTGACCTTGCGAAAGTGCTGCGCCTGCCACGAAATCTATACTTGACCTTGCGAAAGTGCTGCGCCTGCCACGCAATTCAAACCTTGCGAAACCTTCGCGCGGCCGTGCCAATGGGCCCGTCTCCTAACCCGTTCCGAGACCGTTCCGAGACCGTTCCGAGACCGCCTCCGTACAGGCGTCGCAGCCGAGGTGGTTTGCGCATTGTCCGGAAGCCCAATTCACGCACAGCGCCAACGTTTTCTGCATCTTGCCATCCCCCAGCTCGCAGAGAGTGGACGCAGCACCTTGCGAAAGTGCTGCGCCTGCCACGAAATCGTTACTTGACCTTGCGAAAGTGCTGCGCCTGCCACGAAATCTATACTTGACCTTGCGAAAGTGCTGCGCCTGCCACGCAATTCAAACCTTGCGAAACCTTCGCGCGGCCGGGCCAATGGGCCCGTCTCCGAGACCGTTCCGAACCCGTTCCGAGACCGTTCCGAGACCGCCTCCGTACAGGCGTCGCAGCCGAGGTGGTTTGCGCACAGTCCGGAAGCCCAATTCACGCACAGCGCCAACGTTTTCTGCATCTTGCCTTCCCCCAGCTCGCAGAGATGTGCTTGCGGGGGGGGGGGGGGGGGGGGGGGGGGGGGAAAGTGCTGCGCCTGCCACGAAATCTATACTTGAGAAAGCTATCTACGTGTTAAGCTGGCTATATGTCAAAGCTATCTATCTGTCATGCAAGCCTATTGGAAAGCTATCTATCTGTCAAGCTAGCTATATGTCAAAGCTATCTATTTGTCATGCTAGCTACCTGTCATAGCTATATGTCAAAGCAGCTAGCTCATTTAGTTCCAGTACTACGGAAGTTTCTTGTTAAACTTCCTTTGATCATCTCGTACAACAGTTTAACATTTTTACTAACTGTCATCATCTTCTTTGATAGTTCAGCAATAGCATCATTCTCAATTTCAGACATTTCTATATATATTTATTTATATAATTATTTATTTAAATATTTACTTATAAAATTGATTTAATGTAAAATCTACTCTTTAAATACTAAATTTTCATCATTTGTTTAATAGTTTCCTGAGTTTCGTTATCTCCATTATCTGACATTGTTGCCTCATTTCCAAATTTGATAGAAATATTATGTGCATCTGTTTCCAGATTGATACTGTCCTTAGTTTTATCAATATTCATTTTCTTATCATTTTTAGTTATTTTAAACCCTAATGGCACACAAGAACATTTGCAATTTCCCTTCCTTTGTATTTCCAGTTCGTTTTTTAATTCTAACATCTTTTTACACATAGGACACTCAAACTCGGTTAGTGCTGTTTCTTTAACAATTTCTTCTTTTTCTTCATCTGTTGAAGAAACACTTAAACCTGTCTTATTCTTTTTGTTTTTCTTTTTTCCCATTTATATTAATATTTACATTTTTATTTTTGATATATTGTATTCCTAATTTTATTAATTCTAATGAATAAAAACAGCATTTTTTAATTTTATTGTCAGTTATTATTACTTGTTCTATATTCTCCATTTCATCTATTATATTAATATAATCTGTATAACTCCTTTTCATATTAAATAATAAGATAAATTATTTTTTCATTTCTGTCTTTCTTTTTCTTGTACAACTTGATAGAACTTGATAAGTTCTATCAAGTTCTAGAACTCTAGGAAAATGGTTCTTTTTCCTAGAGTTGTACAGTTTTTTCATTGTATCGTCTTTATTCCATCTATATTCCACAAATTTATGATGATGTTTTGAATTTGGATGTTTAAATAAATATTTGTCATCATAAGTTTTACCACAACTGCAATGGATAATAGTCATATAAATAATAAGATAAATTATTCTAATTGATCTTATTATTTCATGCATAATAGAATATTGGTGGGGCACAGCACTTGGGTTTTCATTGCACACGCGAGCAAGACACAAAACTAATTATCTTCAATGCTTATTGATTGAAGCAATGGAAAACCTGTTCCATTTTTTCATTGATATTTGCCGTCATCATATCATGAAAAAACGATGTTCCATTTATTAATAAATATAATTATTATTTTATAAGTATTTATAATATTATTTTATTATGCCTGATACTTCACCACCAAAAATAGAACCAATAAATGTTAGACCGTATGAGTTTAAACAGCCATCATATGATAAAGCAGACAAATTGCCCTTTCGTAGTATTATTTGTAGTTCATCACAGGGCGGCAAAGGAATACTTATACAGAACCTCGTATTAAAAGTATATCGGAACTGCTTCGAACGCATATATATCGTTTCCCCAACAGCAACTATTGATGAAGCGTATAGAGAAATTATTAAATATGTAGAAACTGAATTAACAATAGATAATAATAAAGAACAATACTTATTTGATGAATACAACGCTGAAGCATTACAAAATATAATTGATACACAACATAAAATTATAGATTATCAAAAGAAAATAGGAATGAAGAAATTATTTTCGTGTCTTCTGATAATTGATGATTTCGCAGAAGATAAAACATTTATGCGATATAGTAAAATATTACACGGTTTATATACAAAATCAAGACACTTCGGTTTATCCGTTATTACAGCCGTTCAAAAATACAATGCCTTAGCACCTATTGTAAGATTGAACACGAGCAGTTTATATATATTCAAATTAAAGAATATGTCCGAGGTGGATACATTTCTAATGGAACAATCAGCATTAGTAGATAAACAAACATTAATGAAAATATATCAAATGGCGGTTAATGACCAGCCTTTTAGTTTTTTATTTGTTAAACTTCGTGAGAGTGATGTAAATAAAATCTTTATGGTGAGATTTGAGAAAGAAATTCGTATAAATTAATAATATTAATAATGTTTAATATTATTTATTCAGAACAAACTATAACTACACAAATTCAACGCTGGTAATTTAGATATTAGTTTGTCACATTTCATTTTCTCCAGTTTTTCTAATCTTTCACTCATTTGCTTAATTGCTTTCAACTGTAATTTATCAATATTACTTAAATCTAATTGTTCTACATCAATATCGTTAATTTTATCAATACTTGAAGTTTCAACATTACTATTTGAATTGCCCATTATATATTATTATTTAGATTATAATACAATAATAAATATTCAAAGGAATTAAAATGGGCCATAACAATCCCCAAGCAATAGGAGTTAATATTTTACCATATCTATCTATATTTCTGTCAAATCTTTCTTGTCTTCTTTCTTTTTTAATTCTTTAATATATTCATCAAATTTTGACTAGAATTACATTCTTTACTATTACATTTATCTAATGTAAATTCATCTTTATTTAACTTAGTAATTATACAACCACAATAACATATTTTTTCTCTCATACTACTATTTTGAAATAATGCTTTTATTTTAACTTTCCTGTCAATGTCCATATATCTATATATATATATATATTAATTATTTATTTATTTATATATTTATATTTAATTTTTGTTTTTCTTTTTTCAATTCCTTAATTTCTTTTTCAAGTTTATCTACTTTATCATTTAATTCTAATACTGCTTTATGAACTAGCACGGGTAAAACTAAATAAATTTAATCCTAAATACTCTCTGTCTTTGCTAACAACATTTTCAAATTCTTTAGGAATTGCTTTTAATACTTCATCTGCTATATATCCTATATGAGTTTTACCGTTATCATTTCTATCGTGTCTCTTAAACTTCTTCGGTTTAAATTTCTTAATAATATTCATACAATTAGATTTGACATTGTCTATATCATATTTCAATCTTGAATCAGATGAATCAACAAACGTTCCGTTGATGGTTACTGTTGTCGCTGTTAAATCTATATTAGTTCCTGTTGATGGTTCAATTAAATTACATAACATTTTTTTCGTTCCCGCAACTGTTACATTTTCATTAAAAGTCGATGGAGCATTATTTGTAAAACTTTCAGTATTTACTGTTGTTCCAAATGTCTTATCAATAGATAATAAAACAGAAGGTGTAGTTGAACTATCAGCAACTCTAAATGCAGTGTTAGAAGTTCTAAATATTACATCAATTGTAGATAAACTAGTTCCATCGTAATAAGTTGATATTTCACTTGTTCCCATCTTTAGATCTGTTCCAGTAGTCATTGAAATATTATTCAAAAATGAAACCGTTGTTAAATCAAATGATTGAATGGTATTAGTTGCTAAATATGCATTTTGAACTGCTAAGTTAGTATCAACAGTTACTAATGTTCCACCATTAGGTGCTATATGATTACTTCTTAATGCTCCATTAGTTTTAACATAAATATCATCAGCAAATAAATTACCCATTACATCAGCAGTAGAAGTGTTAAAAGTCCATCCGGTAGAAATATTAACTGCTCCAACTATATTAGATTGAACGGCAGGATCTCCACAAATAAATCTAATTGAAGAATTAGCATCACTATTCCTCATATCAAAAGATGAAAAAGCACTAACATATCTGTATAATTCACAATTTGTATCAATTGTTAATTTACCATCAGTATCAATATTAACATTATCACAATTAACATCAGCATTCGTATAAATATTACCTAACACATCTATAGGTTTACTAAAAATAGTTTTATTCACTAATCCATCACACATCATATATTGATTACTGGCATTAGTAATATCACCAACAGAAAGAGCAACAAAATCATTATGAGACATATATAAACCTTCTATAGCATCAGGAGTATATCTTCGTATTGAACCATTATTATTAAAATTCAAATATGAACCATTGTTAAGATTTAATGCCTTGTCAGTTCCTATAAAATCAACTGCATCAGTAAATCTCGATTTTCCGGCACAGTTTAAAACATAACCATTAACACCAACAGCACCTAAACCAAATCTATCCTTAACCCAAACTCTTCCAACATTAGCATCTCCTATTTGAGTTTCCCATTGACCTCCTGCGCTACTCATCCACATTCTACCATCTCTATTAATATTAAATTCACGATTAAACATTTGAAATGTCATTTGTAATCCTAAATCAGGCGAAGGTGTAGTTTTAAATTTATTACATATTATAGAGCCAGTAGTCAGCATATTTAAATCACTGTGTAAAGTTGTATTATCACTAAAATTAATAGCACCTGCTACTGATTGAGCGTTAGTATCTATCTTATCTAACTTTTGACCTAATGATGTATCCTGTGAATTATTGATAGTAATTATTGAATTAATTGTATTCGTATTTCCCTGATATTAATCCACTTAATCCATCTGATTGTAAAACATATCTAGCATCAGAACCAGTTTTATCTAAAATAGATGAACACGAAAATACACCCGATACTTGTAAATTACTTAATATTGTAGTATTATGATTTAATATTATTTTACCATTTTGAAAAGTTGAAGAATTATTAATTTCTACATCACCAAAACCTCTTTGATTTAAAAACATTGTCGCGCCAGTCAAACTTCCATAAACATAACTATCAAAATAATTATTATACATTTCATAAAAATTATTATAATTTCCAAATTCTGCTATTTTGAAAGTTGCAGTAGTTGTTATATTATGTATGAATGTATTATTTAATACTGATGTATTTAATTTTTCTGATAATAAATTATTAGTTGTTATTTTATTATAATAATCTGTTTCATTAAATGAACCTGTTTGTAATTGAGATATTAAATGTGTATTTGAACTAATATTATTAAAATTAGTTGATACAGTAGAATTTAAATTATTTATTAAATTTGTATTTAATGAAATATTATTAAAATTTGTATTAATTAAATTAGTATTAGAAGAAATATTATTAAAATTAGTTGTCATAGTAGAATTCAAATTATTTATTAAACTTGTATTTAATGAAATATTATTAAAATTTGTATTAATTAAATTAGTATTAGAAGAAATATTATTAAAATTAGTTGTCATAGTAGAATTTAAATTATTTATTAAATTTGTATTTGAAGAAATATTATTAAAATTAGTTGTCGTAGTAGAATTTAAATTATTTATTAAATTACTATTTGATGAAATATTATTTGATAATACATTAATTTCTGTTTTGTTATATGTTTCAATTATATCATAAAAATTAGCATTTATCTGCTCCTTAGTGTAGGTGTCTGCTTGGTCTGCTTTACTATCTAATACTGTTTGAATGTCGGATTTACTCGCGTAAAGGTCTTCTATATCATTGACTGCTCCATCTTTTACTTGCCTAATTCTATTTGCTGTAATATCAAAGATATTCATTAAGTTTTTGCTCATAATATTATATTATTAATTAGAAAATTAATAATATCAT
>CAUJNA010002202.1:0-40477 GCA_963377175.1 Effrenium voratum | reverse complement strand
CCCGCCGTTTTTCGAGGTTCTTCACTTCTACAAGACGTCTCTGTTGTGTGAAATCATGCATTCCACTTTTGCGGATACAAGACACCTTCGCTCGCTACGGACACGTTTCCCGGACCTCTATGACTTCATTCAGGATCCAGGTCACCATCAACAACCATGCGTCTACATCAGGCTTTCTCCATGGCACAGTCCATACTACGTTGGAGCAACTGATCAGGATGTTCTTCGACGAGAACACTCGCGCAGTCGCAAATTTCTACAACTACTTTGGGGACGCCATGCCTTCTTCGAACCTGCGCTTCATTACTGGAAGCGATCCAACACTTACTGGCTTTTCGCTGGAAAAAGAAGGCCAAGTGAGAATCAAACTTCCCTTTTTCCTCGGTTTGGACCAGGAAAGAAAGATGGCATATTCTTGCCTAGTCCGCTATTTGAATGTGCCTCCCTGGGTGCTACACAGATCTCAGTCGGAAATTTGGCTTCGTGAGATTCTGGTTGACTTTCGGCGTCATTCGTTGTCATCTCCCACCTCACTCTCGCTACACAAACGCTTCCGACGACGACTACATCCGGATCTTCATCGGCAATTACGACCTGAAATGTTGGATGACATTCAAGCACATTACTCCACTCTCTATCAGCTGGGATCCAACACAGGTGCGTCGTTTCAGACGATGCGCGACTTGCTGTCGGCGGCTTTTTCACCTACTACTTCCTGCGACTCTCCGTCTTCGTCAACGAGCCTTTTCGTTCAAAGGCACAGAAGCTCCTCGCCCAGGTTATGCATAAACGACAACTTCAGTCACCAAGCACTTTGACACAACTACTTCTCCCACCTCTACATGTACCAAATTGGAAAGCTCAGCTTGGCACATGGTTGCAACGTTGGGTTTCTTCGCATCGTGACTTGTTGCCCTCCTTATTTCTACCCAAGATCCGTGTGGTGGAAGCTCGCAGTGCTACCTTGGGGGACAGGATCTACAACTACCGCACATGGCAACGCAGGTGGACTCCTGACATGTCTTTCCCGTGTCGCTGTTCTGACATTGATGACCGCCACCTGCATCGTGCACATGAACATGTAGTAATGGTTGATGAGTTCTCACGCATCAATGCGGACATCGACATTGACATCATGACCGCGTCCATGAAGGATCAGTATTTTGGCGATGTTGACATGCTTCATCAGCGTTTTACCACACAGCTTCGCAAACTAGCTCGTCGTTGGCATGTACATGGATCCAGTCTCCTCACTGATCTGCGTCCTGTTCTGACTCAGTTGATTAATGCACATCGCTCCAACCTTCATGACCACGCTCACTGGACATCCGAATCACTACAGCGCACCATGGCTTCTCTGTCCTCGTGGGTTGTAATTCCAGCGGATCATTTTCCCTCTCGTGCACATGTGATTTGTCCTTCGTTGTTTGCCATACTGATGCGCAAGACCTTTTGCTCGGGAGAAGTCTTTTCGCTATGTCGTGAGTCTGCAGCATCCTTTCGTTCAGAAGTGGTCACTACGATACCTCCTCTCCTGCATCAGCGCTACGCGTGGGGACTTCGACTCCAAGCGCCGTTACCCACGGCCCGCATCCTTCCCAAACCGACCAAGGACTGGCAGAAAGCAAGACCGATTATTTCTTTCTTTCGCACGTGGGCGGCACCCTTCCTCACGGTCTTCGGCGCCCTCATATTTGAGCTTACCAAAGTCACCTTTCCGGACATACCAGGTCAACTTTCGGTTCAGGAGCTTGTCCAACAGCTTTGGGATGCGCTGTCACAGGCAGAACCCACCGAATACATCCACCTGGTGTCTCAGGACCTTTCCGGCTTCTTCACACATGTTCAAAGGAAAATGGCGCCGTCAAACTAAGGTTCCTCGAACCTTCCGTGAACAAGATCTTCGATGCCTCCTTGACTTTGTCATTGATAACAGTCACTTCGAGATCAATGGCTATTTGTTCCGGCAAGAACGTGGTGTTGCTATAGGATCACCTGCGGCACCCCCACTCTGCAATTTGGTTGCCACGGTCGAGGACTTCTTCTGGCACCAAACAATGTGCTCTCTACGATTTCGCATGCCCGATGTCGGGGTGATCTGGCACGAGCGCTATGTTGACAATCGCTTCATCCTACTACGTGATTCAGCCCCGCAATCACCGGTGCTTATGAATTTTATTTCCCTGGAATTTTATCGACCACCTGTGCTGCTTGAGTTTCAGAATGATGACAAAGTGCTGGGCTACCTATGTGATTCATCGTCCAGGACTATCACACCACAACTACCTGATCATCCTTCTCACATCAAAGGGATCCGCAGTGCCAATGATCAGATGTTTACCTACTCTTCGTGGTCATCCCGCTCGTGGCTCATTGTGCGTGGTGCTCAACCTACGGTTCAGCAACAACTTGGACTTGACGCTCTCAAACGCCTCTATGAAGCCAAAGGTTTCGATTCGCATCTCCTTCGTGATGTTCGGCGACGATTCGTGACAAAATCTGTACGCTGCCTTGTTGCTGTTTTGCTTGTGGTGTTTCCTTGAGATTGCTTGTTTGTGCGTCTGATGTGTCCATCATGTATCTGCGTGCAGTCAGCTCGGATGTGTTGGCCTCTTGCATGGCGGCGCCCCTTACCTGAACATGGCGGAGTATGTTGTTAGCAGCCTACTACGCCCAGACGGCACGGTCCAGACCGCAAGCCAAGTGACGTTGGATCACCTTCCAAACTTCATCAATGGCAATGAGATGCAGCTCTTTGTCCAGACGCACGGCCTTGTACATCAGCACAATGTGCAGGCGCACAGTTCTTCACGTGATGTTCAAGCACTTAGCTCAAAGACCAACGTCAGAGCGGTGCGCGATCATGCAAGCAGGAGGCGTTCCCGCTCTCCTGTCTCCCGTCGCTCCCGGGTCAAGCTCACACCTGGACCACAAGGGTTATCTGAGGAAGAAGAGGATTGGGGAGAATGGACCCGCGATGGCCGTCGCGCTCATGATGATCAGAGGAGACCTCGATCGCCGTCAATGCCGTCTGCTCACCTCAGGGTACCCGTGAACCAGATTGAGTTGCTTCATCTCCCTGTTCGCCAACAAGTACCTTCCTTGGGCAGCCATCGTTTCACGCTCCGCACCGGATGTCGGATTGAGGAAATTGCCATCTCGATTGATGATGTTCTTTACTACACGTTGCCCTGCATTGCCACCTTAGCGTTTCCTGAACCAGACAAGCGGAAGAAATCTTGGGAGACCGTCTACAGGAGCCTAATGCCGCATCGCCGCAACATTTTCAAAGATGAGCAGCGGGTGAAGTCCGTCTCGGAATTGCCAGTTTCTCCATTGCCCCACGGCAACCCAGGCCCCTGGACGGAGCATGTAGTCAGGGAGATATCCCGTCAATTCAAGATCTCCCCGGACTCACTGCCTCCACAACTCATTGTTCAACTTGGCATTTGCGAAGAGGGTTGGCCCTTACATTCGCAAGACCAAACGGACGTATCACCAGTTCCTGCCCGACAAGAAGAACGCCAGGAAGAACCTCTTCGGGATCCTCTTCTCGTTCGAGCCACGTCGAATGCTACCTGATAAGCATCGTACTCAGTCGCACTCGCCGTTTTTCTGGGCCCACAACACCAATGTCCACGCTGCCATCAACATTCTGCGAGATGAGGAGCTCGTCCGACCTTCGAAATGGCAGATGCAGTCTCTTCCTAATCGCGACTATACGAACTGGAACGAAGTGTGGCTGCCTCCGATGGGTTTCTACTGCAGAGGCAGCCTTCAGTCTCACGAGGAGGATCTGCAAGACTCCGACAACCCCATTGCACGACACCCCGAGGAGGCACGTACGCCGACATCGCTGCTTCCCACTACTATGTTTGCATTCATGCCAAAGATGGCAGGTGGAAACTCCGCTCATCTATTGCGGTTCCCAGCTACGTGGGGATGTTCTGGTGAATGACTTCGGCAATGCAGTCCGGTACCTCCTT
The DNA here is from genome assembly GCA_963377175.1 of Effrenium voratum. NCBI lineage: Eukaryota > Dinophyceae > Suessiales > Symbiodiniaceae > Effrenium > Effrenium voratum. The sequence continues at coordinate 36,491 of CAUJNA010002202.1, read as the reverse complement.
TTGCACTGGCCCTCCGTGGTTTGTGTCCATGTTTTCATGGTATCCATCATGACGCTCCTCTTCCGGAAAAAGCGAGTGGTGTTGCTGCATGGTTGTGTATTGGCGCTGCTTGTTGCATGTTTGTCCCATTGCTTGCTGTTTCCGCAGTTTGAGTTGCCCACTGATCGACACACCTTTCCTGTTCCAGCCACATTCCACGCTGGTATGGATCATGGTGACCTTTTACGAGAATGTCGGCTTATGCTGCACTCCATGTCGTCGCAGATCAGTGTTCTTGTGGCTGGACTCCAACGTCTCGAGGGGCAGCAACGGCATCCACAGCCGCCGCCTCCGCCATCAACACATGACGGGCAACCACCGCTGCCACCTCCACCGACATCGGCGCCTCCGTCCTTGCCGGCCCCATCGGTCAGATCAACTCATCCAACGGTACCCATCACGCTGGTGGCCACTTCAGACAACCGGATGGAACCAGCCGGTCACGTTAATCCGGTGAGTGACAGCACTTCCAGAGAACGCAGACGGAGAAGAAGATCCAGACACCTTGACCCTCATTGGCGTCGGTCACGCAGCCGCAGCCACCACAGGCGTCCTCTTGGCCGCCCTGCCCACACTGGTTCCACTTCTGACTATCGCACTTTCGTGCCAAAGCCCCCCCCGGCAGTCAAGGCCATGCCGGCGTGTCGACCATCTGGTCTTTCATATGACCGTTGAAGGATAACCAGCGGCAAAAAGTCCTCAGCACACCGATGTGCACCAGGTCATGCTAACATGAGTTGTCTATGTTGCTCCGCAGCCTTTCTTTCTCGGGTTGATCTTGCAGTGATTTCATTTACCACGCGGCTGTCTGCGGAGTTCGTGAATAACCTGGTGGCGGTACTCAATGTCCTCGCATCTCAAGTTGCCACTGCCCTGGACACCCTGAACTTTGCCCTGGCAGCAGGGCGAAATCAGCAATCCGATACCCGGGTATCTCCCAGGGCTCCACGTAATTCCAGACATGGACTGCGCCCTCGCGAGCGCATCTCGTCTGATCGGTCTCGCACTCCCACTCGCATCCGAACCCGGCCTATGGATACTTCTTCTACCTGGTATATACCTGCACTATCCCCACCTCGTGATGCACGTCGGGATGCCACTGAAGGCAATCCTGGTCACCGTCCAGAGACAATGTTGGATCGGTTACCACCGCCAAGACCTCTTGCTCCCCATCCCCCACGCAGCGATCGTGAGCCAGGACAAGCATCGACATAAGGTTGTTGCAGATTGACGATAAGGTTTGAATAGCAGACATGGTTGATCGCATGATTCTTTCCTCACTTGCTTGCATGACACGGTTGGCGTCCTTTGCAGTGATGACATGGATGACATTCATGACATTACTGACATTGAGGCGTTTCTCTCCTTGACTTGCGGGTTTGAGTGTTCAAATCATGTTGGAGCAAGATGTGCAGACATTCCTAACTTGGACCCATGGAGCGCAGCCGACGTGGTTACAGTTTCACGGGCCCGGTACATTGCTTGACCGACCAATTCGATTGACTGCTTTACCGCCAACCCCGCCACGGTTCCCAATACTTCTTCCACCTCCACCTCCTCCACCGCCACCACCACCGGTGATTCTTCACCCACAGTTTATGCCCTCATTGCAAGCTTCCTCGAGCCCCTCTCCTCGAGGACAGTCATGCCCAGCCACCATGAGATCTCAGCGCACACGCCGCTCTGTTCGCAGCGCTGACCATTTCCGTGATGATGATCTACGCAGTCTCACGCGTTCTCCAAAACGCTCTCGAACAGCAACCGCATCTGTCATGCGGAGATCTCGGCGGCCCTTCACTGTGTTCCCTTCGAAACGGACTACTCGTCCATCACGGTCCGTCTCGACAAGTTGCAAGCATTACTGTCATGCTCTTCTACATCATTCATGGACGGAAATGTCTTTCTCCCTGTGCTCGTCGCCGACCAGGACATTACCATTGCAGGTGTGTGCGGCATCAGCGGCGGTGAATCATAGTCGCCGTACACTACAGACTTTGCTGATTCGTCCCGCCTTCAGTTTGAAAAGTTGCCTTGCATTGCCTTGCTTGACACATTCACATTGCAGTCAAGATTGTCATGGCATGAGTGTTTCACCGCAGATCCCTTGGCTTTGCGCGTCCTTTTAACAGCACTGTGACGACACATTTGGCTGTCATGTACCCGCACTATTTTGAGTACCACATCGAGAGAGGCGTGGAATGGATTCGAATTTACACACCGGGCCCGTGGCAACCTGTGGCCACAGCTACCCTGGGACGAGCCCCGGACTACGCTTCCACGTATCGGGAGTGGCGCAAGTCATATCACTTTGACGTGTACTTGCCCGCAGACAGCACCGGGGGCACAGCTGCGGATCCCAATGTCATGCCCATTTCGTACGTGTCATATCACGTGTGGGAATTCCGAGACTGGAACACGCGAGGCTATCAACGCCTTGGCATTCCACGACCGACCATTGGATCGACGGAGCTCGTGAATGAAGAAATTACTTCCTCGTTGGGGTCTTCAGTTCCGGATGGTGCGTGGCGGGAACCTTCTCCCCCACCGAGCTATGATCCTAATTTCGATTGGAACGAGTCGGATTGATGCCTGATCCACATGTTGGTTAAAACGATGCGCTCGCTGCCCGATTTGCTTCAGCTTGGGTTGTCTTGGCTTGTGTTGTGTGTTCTCCATGTCCATGCTTTCGCCGTTTCCCTTTTGCCTTCAAGCGGCTTATTTGGTTGGTATGTTCAATTCCACAATATGTGGCACTGCAAGATGGTCCCTACCACGCTACTTTGAGTACGACATCATCAATGGCCCTGCGAACACAAGCGTTCAATGGGTTCGAGTCTATGTACCCGGTCCGTGGCAACCAGTCGCCGACTCCACCTTGGGACCGGCTCCGGATGACACAACAACCTATCGGGAATGGCGCAGGTTCTACCACTTCGACGTGTATTGGCCTAGTGACAGCACGGGAGACACCACTATGGGTTCTGTTTCCCAGCTGGTCTCATATGCATCCTTTTACACATGGCAATATCGTGACTGGGTCACCAGAGACTATCAACGGCTCGGCCATCCGCGCCCGAACATTGCGCGTCCAGTTTTTTTTTCGGGACCTCATGTACGCTGGATTGTCCTCTTCGTCGGCATCCTCGCCCCCGGATGGTGGCTGACGTTCGTCCTCGCTTTTCCATGATCTTCAATTTGATTGGGGCGAGTGGCTTCGACACCTGAGCTGTGCCTTGCTACAAACCGCGACGTTCGGCGCTGCATGTTCTGTGAGTGCTGGATTGAGTATCTTGTGTTTGCTTGACATGTTTGTTGATACGTCGCACGAGGTGCTTGTAGTCTGCAGCCGTGCACCTCTCGATTTTGTGTCTAGGGTTTTCAGTTGTCATGCCGTGGCTGGAGTGGTGCCCAGATCCTCAACAACCAGATGCTCAATGGGTCAAGATTTTTCATCCGGGATCATGGACTCCACAAGATGAACGTGATGATCCGCCTCCGCCTCATACATACAGAGAGTGGAAGGAGTTCTATGCCCCGCATCTTGATCAAGAAGGCGGGCAGCCCACCAAGAGCATTTGGTACAAAAGGGACTGGGCCACAGAGGGCTACCGGCGTGTTGCAGCCCCTGAAGCTGATCACGGCTTCAATTCGATGTCCTCTCCTGATCAACATAGCGTGGCCACGCAATCATCGGCTTTGTGTATGTCACCGCAAATGTTGAATGCGATTCTTAGATCATCGGATGCTTCGGCTTTCTCTACTGAGGATCTCACTCGTCTTCAAGATGGGATATGTCAGCAACTGTCGGTTCGCGCGCGTCAGGCGTCCCATCAGCACCAGTACGTGCGTCTCGGGGAGTTGAACCACCTGAGTCTATTGGGGTCGCTGATCCATATCTGCCTGCGACCCAGCCACGCAGCTCCACCAACAAGGAGAAGCCTATCTTCGAGCTAAACGATGAATAGACTGATGCGTTTTGATCGTTGCACAAAAGGGTGCTTTCTCATGCTCTTGCTTTCTTGTGTATTTTATGGTTGTGCATGGTTGTGCATGGTGACTGTTTCCTTGCTAGCTGGATCAGAACCTGCGGTACGCCCTGTCTTTCACTTCGGCATGGACACAGAGGATGCAACTCAGACGTTGGGCCGAACTGATGAGCAGCACCCATGGCTCGAATATTCAGTCTGGCAAGGTCAGGAGTGGGTGCGGATCTACGCTCCAGGACAACCTCAGCTGTGGCACCCAGAAGAAGCAGTACCTGACCTACCAGATAACTCGTTTCGGGAGTGGAAACGGGTAACTGATCCAATTGATGGGACTGGCGAACCCAGTCAGGCATGGACAATTCGCGACTGGTAACATCAAGGTTACCAACGCATTCTTTCTCGCTTTGAGTCCTTCTCCGCTCATCAAGCTCAGGATCAATCACTTGTTGACGTGCAGAATTCGGACATCATCCGGGTCGAGGAGATGTTCACATATGCCCCCCCTATTTCTGACGGTGATCGCTCGACTGCTTTGCAACTTCATCCGGTCTTCTATGGCGACACCCGTCATGCTCATCGTGGAGATCTTTCGTTCCCGTCTTCTGAGCGGCTTCGTGCAGTTTCGCGCTCTCCTCGCCGCTGTGGATATTTTGGCAAACGTTAGAGCGTTAAGAAGTTGAGCATGTGATCTTCCTGCAGAAAAAGAGACTTCTTGCCCCTCACTGAGGGGCGTGTGTGTGCGGAGTGGCAGAATACCCTGCCACCACAATTAAGAGCAGGGGGACCAGGCGTCTTGCTGCTGACCTGGTCTAACAAAGCTAGGCAGCAAGACGGGATACCGGAATTGGCCACTCCGGCGTACCTGCGACAGTTCCTACACCTGTTGCGCAATGTCCTTTTGGCCCGTTGTTTCTCTCGCTGTGTGTGCTTCATGTTGAACCTTGTAACGTTTTCGACACTAGAGGGAAACCGAGTGCCCTGCGAGCCGAAACTTACGCATGAAGAACTTATCCAAGCCGAGACTTACCAGTTGTACTCGAAAGATTAGCACCCTCCATCTGGAGTTTAAGTGTGTGTCTGTGTGTGTGTGTTTGTGTGTGTGTGTGTGTCTGTGTGTGTGTCTGTGTGTGTGTGTGTCTGTGTGTGTTGCGTGCCCGTGTGTCTTGTGTGTGTGTTGTGTGTAACGAGTCTGTGTGTGTGTGTGTCTGTGTGTGTGTGTTAAAACCCTCTAGGCCCCGTGCCGAAATTGGGTAGCTGTTCTGAGGTCCTTGTTGGTGTTGCTTCCCAAGTTCCATTGATCGCCATTTGGCTCAAGACACATTTGAGGTTCAAGATCTGATGTGTGACTGCAGACCTCCGTGATCGGCATCAAGAGCAAAACAACTGCTTGCGCTGCAGTGTCAGGACTACTGGTGTAACTATCATTCCTTCTTCCTTACAACGTTTACACGGGTTCGGCTATAACGGCATCGTCCGTATACACCTTTCTACGTGGTTGGTATTAAAGCTTGAGGGTTCGGTGCACAGCGTCCCACGGGACGTCACCTTGCCGTCTCTTGACAGGTTATCAGCCGTAACTACAAGCTCTACACTGGACTGGGAGACAGCTGGTTTATTGCGGGTACAGGGACAATAAAGGAACGATAACCTACACAGTACAATGGCGTCTTCGGCGAGCCCAAGTACTGCAACTTTTGGGAACAGCAGCTCAGAGGGATCCAATGGATTGATGGCTCTTCCTGCGGTGATGGATATGGTTGCAGATTCACAGGATGAACCTGGGAGCGGAGGTTCCGCGCTATTCAGCGACATATCTACTCCCACAAGATCATGGAAGCAGATCGATGTTCATCAGGAGTCGAAGAAAAGAGAATCCCCACCGAGAAGATCATCATCTTCGCCTGCGACACCACGGACGTCGCAGAAGGGCGTGAGATCGACATCGAAGGGTGGGAGGTCAAAATCACCCACCAGTGCAGATTTTCGCGCCGTGATCAAAGAGAAGAATAAGATGGAGGTGGAGATCGGGGAATATCAGAAGACACTTGATGAAATGTCGGCAGCAATGGCGAATCTTAACCAAGAAGACTATGGAAGCACCATCCGGATCCAGGAGCTGGAAAGACGATGCGAGATTGCCAGCAAGCAGTCGGGACATCTAGTGAGTCACCACCAACACCACATGGCTGAGGCATGGCGCAAGTTTGAGGAAGAAGCCCAACAGATGCGCAAGGTGGAAATGAACGCATTTCAGTACGGGGAGAAGAAAGACATGGAGTCGAATATTATGATGCAACAGATGAGGCAAGCTGAAGGAACTATCATGGAGCAGAAGCGGGAGATTGCATTGATGAGATCCTACATGGCAAGCGAGAAGTCGGCCGCGCAGGAATCAGCTATACGTGCAAATCAGATACACCGTGAGGCTTCACAACAGATATCAGCTTATCAGCAACAGATCAGAGGCATAGAATCTTCTACATCTATCGAGAAGTTCAACGAGGAGGAGATGGTCCAAAGTCTGAAATCACAGTTGGAGCATGCACTCGTCAAGCGCCCCGAGACGTACTCTTTGGAGGACTCCAGGGAACAGCTGATGGCGAGGCTGAATGACGTTACAGTATTTGCGGAACAGGAATCGAAGAGAGCAGATTGCTTGCTTCGCGAAAAAGAAGAGATCGTCAAACAGTATGAGTCCGACGTGTCGATGAAGGACCAGATGATTGCTGTCGAAGGTGGTCATCGTCAGGATGCGATCTTGGAGTTAGCCCAGGTCAAAGAAGAGAAACAAGAGGAACGGTGCACGATGGACGAGAAGTCGAAGGAGGCTGAGTACTGGAGATTGACAGCTAAGGGAATGTACGATGAGTACCTCGAGGAGATGCATGAGCTTCAGGGACAACTGATGGAAAGAGAGGCGACGCTCAAGCAAGAAGAGAGTTTTGTGCGCCAACTCGATGCTGACAACGAGGAACTACGTGCACGCAAGAAGCTGGAGATGCAGGAAGCCTCCAGCAGCAAAGATGGACATCGTGAACGAGCAGTAGTGAAACGCGCTGAGGGAGGAACCCAGGCTAATTCAAATAGGATAGACAAGAAGGTGGCTGGGTTAGTCCCGTCATCGTCTTCAAATCAAATCCCTAATTCGTCGCTGATGCCAGGTTCGATCCTCTTTCCGTCTTTCGGTGATCCAATGATCGATGTACACCTATCCCAGATGCAAGGGGTTGTTGGGCATGTCCCACAATCCACTACTACGACTGGTGGTGGTGATGGGGGGGGAAACAACGGTACTACGCCCCCATTGGATTACGGTGGATTCCCGCCCAATGGGAATGGGCAGGGAGCGGGTCGACGTCAGTTGAGCCTCGCTGGTGGCGGAGGAGGACCTCCGGATGATCCACCCGATGATGAGGATGAGGATGACGACGACGAAGGAGATGAGGAAGACGAGGAAGAGAAGAGGAAGAAGACGATCGGACACGGAGGAGACGAAGGAGATCGAGAGATAACCGAGAGATCAAGAATGATCGACCGAGAATCTCGAGGAAAGAGGCCGAGAGAGTATCTATTCCGGCCTGGCCAAAGATCCATCAACTTGACACCTGGAAGATGCAACTGCTGATGAATGTTCTGAGCGCATGTGCAGATCCAGATACCGACGCATGGACGAAATGGCTGGAGCAGGCTCTTGGGTTGAACCCAGACCTGGATTTGCTTAGCGATTCAGGTGGCGACAGATTTGCTACGATAGATATTAAGATGGCCATGGGCATGCAGAACATGCTGAAACAAGCACCTGACGAAGCCAAGGACGTATACCTCGATGCTACACGACACTCTGAACTACGACATCAACAAGGGGTGATCGTGAAGGGACGAGAGTTGGTGGCATTAGTTATGCAATCATTCAGAACTTCCGATAGAACGGATCTTGTCTACCACATCGAGCATTTATTCAACCTTGACTTTCCTGGCGACAAGAACTTGGTCATGTTCAGGAACAAATGGTATGATTTGCTGCTGAAGATGAGGAGCGAGGACAGACCCAGTAAGCTGGCTCTCAGAGACATCCTTTACAGGAAGATCAAAGGGAGCAAGAAGATGGAGTTCGGCCTCAATGCCTACCATAGACTACCGGACAAGCATCCTCAGAAGACGTATGAATTCTTATTGGCGTTGATCGACTATCAGATCAAGGCAGATCGGGAAGACCTGATGCTCGACATGAAGGAGAAATCGGTCAAGTCGATGATGAAGTCAGGCGGGAAGGATGCGGCTCCAGCAACTGGCAAACAGGAGAACCAGGGTGGCAAGGGCAGAAAGGGGAAACCCGGTGGACCTGATGCCGCTCCTGTGCTCCCAAAAGCCAAGGCAAAGGGCCACGCTGGCAAGAACGGCAAGTCCGACGGTGCCAGCGACAGAGGCAAGAGTCCGGGCGGAAGCAAGGATAACCCCTGCTGGTACCACTTCAAATCGGCGAAGGGGTGCGTGAAAGGGAATGAATGCACTTTTTCCCACAGCAAGAAGACGGAGCATAAGTTGGAGAGCATGTCCAAGGGGAAAGGAAAGGGCAAATCCAAGTCCAGATCATCGTCACCAAAGAGAGATGATGGAGCATGCTTCGCGTTTCAGAAGGGGAAGTGCGATAGGGGAAGCGCTTGTAAGTACAGGCATGAGCTCATCAAGAACAATTCAGCTCCAGCAACGTCAAATGACAAGGCGCAAGCCAAGTCGAAGGCTGCCGCCAAAGCCGCAGCGCCTGCCATTGTGAGGAGGGCCATCGCGATGCCTGCGATAGTCCTGAAGCAATCGGCTCCTGCGGGGAAGGTAAGCTTCAAGAAGGACGTTGATCATGTCGAACCGGACGAAGCCGAGACTATCTACCACGAGCACGATGACGACGCGATGAGCGAATCATCGAGATGGTCTGGCGAGTCCGAGATCCCCGAGAAAATGGTGTGGTTCAAGGAAGTGCTCGACGTCGACGAGAATGGGGAGATCACCTACCTCGAAGACGAGAGAAGGCAATGGGAACGAAAAGGAGAATGGTACGGTTATGAGGACAATGAGAATGAGCCTTATCAGTACGTGTACGTCGATGAGAAGAAGTTCAAAAGCAGTGATCATCGTGAATTATCAGCCTACCAAGTCCAACGATCATTGATACGTGCGAAGATACTGAGAGAAGTGGTGGATGATGTATATAAGAAGCACTACTTCCCGGTGACCAAGGAGAGCAGCATAATGTTCGAGTATGATCGGAACAAGGACGAGATCAAGGAATCGGCTGTCGACTGGAAGAAACAGCATGGTATGCCGAAGAACGTTTTCGCCATGTCAACGTGCATCAGCAAACGGGTGAAATGGTTGATGGACACCGGATGTGGTCATGATCTCATCGGAAGAGCCAAGGCGAAGAGCCTGGGTGTCGACATCGTGAAAGATGACGACGAGATCGTGTTCCAGACCGCGAATGGTTCCACTTCCACATCTGATGTGGCCAAGATAGTCGTGGACGAGTTGGACGAGACTGTCGAGCCGCATGTATTGGATGAGACACCCACGGTATTGTCAGTGGGGAGGAGATGCATGAAGATGGGTTATGCATTTCACTGGATGCCTGGTAAACTACCTTTCATGGTTACGCCAAAGCAGGGATTCGTGCACTTGCAGGTCAAGGACGACATCCCGTACCTAGTGAGTGATGGTAAGCTTCGGAGTAACAGGCATCGCCCTACGATAGACGACCTCAAGGAGCACTTTTCGGAAGTATTGGCGATGGTAACGAACGACGAGGCAGATCAGGGAGGTGACGATGAGAACGACGTCACACCCGCCGCTGTCGGTGAGTCCGCAGAGGCCGAGGGCGAACACCACGACGGGGCATTCGACTTCGGGCCACCCGGAGGAGCCGGTCCGGTACGTCCGCCTCCCGTGGCTGAGGAAAGACCTGTAGATGTTGGGTCAGTCCCGCATCGACATGGTGATGCCGAAGCTCACGAGGAAGAGGTTGATGAAGATGATCCAGATGCCGGAATCGAAGTAGACGTGTACGAAGGATCATCAATAAAGAGGAAAGTGGGAGTCCTCAAGAAGGACGCCAATTCCATAGCTCATTTGCTTACACACAGATACCGAAATCCCTTCTGCGAATCATGCGTCAAGGCAAAGATGAGACACTTCAGATCACGAACGGGAGCATTCAAAAGAGAAGTGAAGACGTTCGGTGACCTGGTGACGTTCGACTTTGTGACGGCATCAGGAGATCATGAAGTGGAGGGCAGGTATGCGCTCATCATCCGGGACATATATACCGGAATATCATGGCTTATCCCACCGCGAGAAGAGACACTGACTCAGTCGTCAGGGCTATCAAGCACTTCTGCGGGAGGAGGAAAATCAAGCAGGTATATTCGGATGACGGCCCGGAACTGATCAATGCGTGCGTGGAGCTGAAGCTGAACCACGACCTATCGCTGCCTGGACGGCCGCAGAACAATTCCCTTGCTGAAAGAACAAATCAATTCATCATTGACCAGACTTCGGCTTGTCTAGTACATGCCGGTCTACCCACGTGTTATTGGGTGCAGGCCATCACCACTCTGTGCCATCTCATGAACATCGAAGAGGTGAACGGATCGAGTGCATGGATGAGGCTGCATGGCGAGGAGTTCAAGGGCGAGAAGATACCTTTTGGTGCGCTAGTGGACTTCAAGCCGAGCGAAGCACGAGGGGGAAAGAGGGAGAAGTTCGAGCCGAGAGGGGAAACTGGTATATTTGCTGGATATGTGTTGAGCACCGGTATGCATTGGGCAAACAAGTATCGTGCTTGGGCACTTACTGCATTTGCGGGTGCAGAGCTGAACATCAAGAAGGCAAAGGTTCCACCTCGGTTGAGAATGCCACATCAGACGGAGAGGTTGATCCTGAAATCTCCTCTGACATTCCCAATACAACAGAAGTACAAGGTTGCCAACGAGACTTTGGAAGGGATAGAGATGTCTATCGATGCAATCGGTCTGGATGCGCGTGACCGCCTGATCGAAGATGAGGACTACGAGCCTGAATTGCTGCAGAGTGACGAGAAGCGACTGCTTGACGATGAGGTCGATCAGATCGCTGGTCTACTGCTCGACGATGGCCCGGAGTAATCGCCGGAGATCGGGGGGATCATGCAGGAGAAGAAGATGCTAGACCGAGCTCCTCAAAAGGGAAAGGAGATGGACACCCTAAGGGCGATGAAAAGGTTGCGAAGTCCGACCTTCCACACGTGTCAGTTGGGCTACCCGGGGATGGTATCACGTACGTCAACGACGATGGCAAGGAGGTTAAGATCGACAAGGCCGGGAGACCGTATCCTGTCGGGAAGGACGGATTCAGGCTAATGAAGACATCGAGACCTCCAGAGTTCACTCCTGAAGAATGGAAGATGATGAGTAAATATTACACCAAGGAAGAGAAGGCCGAGGTGAAGGGCGGTGGCAAAAGGAAAGAGGAAGATCCCAAGAGTAAAGAGTCTGATATTTCCGCGCCGGCAGAGGCACGGACATTACAGATGCCCGGTGGTAAGAGAATTCGAGCGATGCTTCGGAACCGCTGGGGTGGAGTAGAATGGCAGTACAATTGGGGATTGCGGAAGAACATATCAAAGATCAAGAACCCAATGGATGGGAAGCACTTGGCTGAGCTTGAATGGGTCAGGATTGTTGTTAATCCTGTCGACGGGGTGGTTGTTCTCATGGATTCCAAACAGTCCCAAGACGTCATGAGACGAAACGTTCAGCTTGAGAAAGAATTTGAGTGTCTGGTGGTAATTTATGCCTGGAAGTTCAAGTCTGAGGAGCGATCAAAGTCGACTCCAAACTGGACGAAGGCGGTTGCATCAGTCATGGAGAGTCATAAAGACGAAGCTGAAACGGCATCGGGGACGGATCCATCGGTCGACGAATCGACGGATCTTACCTGGTATGAATGGGAGGAGTCTGCTGAGATAGTTTCTGGAAAAGTGCCACTCGCAATGCCTGCGATAGGCGAAGACGGTGAAGCCAAGAAGTACCCATCGATGCCGTGCGTGACTTCTGAGCGAATACAGCACAGAGAGAAAGCTGTGAAAGTTGTACGATTCTTCGACGCTTTAGTATCCAGGCCGGTAGGCCGGAAAGAGATGTTGACCAACCCTGATGCATTAGCATCAATGAAGAAAGAGTGGTCGGGATTAATCGACCAGGGGGTCTTCGATCTTGGCGCGGTGCGTGAATATGACGCTGTAGCCAGAGAAGCAAAAGCGAAGGGGGAGGAAATACACATGGCTCGCGCACATGGCATTTGCGTTGAAAAGCACTCACAGTTGCCTGTTGGTGATCCTAAGAGGAAGTTCAAGGGTAGAGGCGTGTTGCTGGGGAACCAAGTGAAGAACCAAAGCTTTGAGGCTGCGATGTTTCAAGATTTGGGGAACTCTCCTGCTTCATTTGAAGCCTCGCGTTGGGCGGATTTTCTGGGTTGTCATGATGGCTGGGATGTGCAGATGGCCGACGCTGTTCAGGCGTATATACAGGCCACCTTGAGAGGCACGCCGTGTTGGATTGAATTGCCACCGGAGGCCGTGCCAAGTGAATGCAAATGGGATAAGTACAGAAGACCAGTCGTCCCGTTGAGGAAGGCGCTGTACGGACACCCAGATGCGGGAACATTTTGGGAGCAGCACTGCGATGAGTCGGTGCGTGCCGTTGGTTTTGAGCCCATCGGCGAAGAATGGCCTTCAGTGTACATTCATGAAAAGCTCCAGCTTGTTCTGGTTGTGTATGTCGACGACTTCAAAATGGCAGGGCCGCAGAAGAACCTTGCCCAAGGGTGGAGCATGTTGCGTACACGTTTGAAGATTGAGCCCGAGACTGGACTTGACATGTACCTTGGTTGCAATCAAAGCAAGGGAAACGTCACTCTCGGGAACGGACACCGAGTAACAACGGTGACCTATGACATGGAACAGTTCCTACGTTCCTGTGTCGACCGCTATCTTGAAGTGGCGGGCGACGTGAAGTTGAATAAGGTTGTCACCCCTGAGTTGCATGAAGAAACAAAGAATCACGTCTCACGGAAGCCTGCCAGAGAGGGGCCGTCAGTCGTGTGCAATTGGTGTAACAATCTTGTGCCCACCGACGGTTCTGCCACCGTGCCGGACCAACGGGGAGGGACTCCTGAGTTGGCCATGAAGGAGCCCGTGCGTGGACACCTTGCTCCGCATGCCGCTAGCGTACTGATGAAGTTGCTGTACGGTGCGCGGATTGCTCGCTTCGATTTGTTGCGGCAAGTGAATCGCCTAGCACGGAACGTGCATAGGTGGACTGACTCCGATGATCGGGGTTTGCATCACTTGATGTGCTATGTGCATCATACCAAACATTGGCGCATGGTCGGTTGGGTTGGAGACCCTATGGACGATGTGCACTTGGCCTTGTATGCGGACGCTGACTTTGCAGGATGCATTGACTCGCTGCGTTCCACCTCTGGTGGACACTTGAATATACAAGGGCCTAATACCCGGTTTCCGTTGTCTGGCAGCTCTAAAAGACAGGGTTGTGTGAGTCACTCCACTCCCGAGGCCGAGATTGTTGCGGCCGATGTTGCCATGAGATCGATGGGTATGCCCGCTCTCAAGCTGGTAGAGCGGATTCTCAAGAAGTCACCGAACTTTGTGTTCTATGACGATAACAAGGCTATGATCGGTGTCGTGCGATCGGGGAGGAACCCCACGATGCGCCACCTTGAGAGAAGCCATGGTGTTAGCATTTCGTGGATGCATGAGATGTTCACACGTGATTACATGTACTTGGCGTATGAGGTCACCGACAGGATGGCGGCCGATATTTACACCAAGGCGTTCAATGATGGGCGCAAATGGAAACATGCATGTTTGCAGATTGGTCTACTTGACCCGAGCTTGCTGTCTGACCCGGATACCCTCAAGGCGCTCACACCCACGTGTGATCCCATAAAGGGGACCATGCAGACCGCTTCGGGGACAGTTGACGGAGTTCCAACATTTCCGTACACACACATTCCGATCATGCCTCCCGGACCTATGGTGGTCTGGATTAACATCCAAAGAGGGATTGCATGAGCATGAAGGACATGATCCGGTTGTTGTTGCCAAGGGACCCAGATTGATGCGTGTAAAACCTCCACTCGCGGTTATGACACCGTTTGGGAGCAAGTGGCTTCGTTCCACTTGGTTTCTGAAGAATGGGTCATGGCTCAAAGTTGAGGATAGAGTTGACCCGGGGCTACAATGTGTGCGAATTGATGGTTGGGTTGAACGCGCAGTTTGGCAGTTTCATCCCGTACCGGTCGCTGCACCGGCGCGGGAACGGTCTCCACGACCACGACCAATTCACGTCGGGTCCGGGGATGTTGACATGCAGTCCGTGCTGGCCGCATTTGTTGAAGAACTGTCGAACGAGCGCATAGAGTTGAAGTGTGTTAACGACCTTGCTTTGGAAACGTTGCTCCGATTGAAATTGCTCATGCGTTGTCTGCATATCAATCACGAGCAGCTTGTCCCTGGTCGTTGTTTTGTTCCGTATCGCATTGCGGTGAAGCACAAGCCACAGTTAGCGCCGGGTATTGAACTCGCGATGGTCAAACATGACGGTGGTGTGCTTCGCGCTCCTGTTCATGTCTCGCTTCCTGGTATGAGAACTCGCACAGTCGTCACTCTTTACAGTGTTGACTTGGCTCGGCCCATCGTGCTGATGGCATGTTCCGAACCACGTAACTGGTTCACTGCTCTTGCCCGCCATGACGGGCCGCAGGTTGTCACCATAACTCTGGTTGATGACTTACTGAGCGAGTACGGGGGGAGAATCGCCAGACATGTGCTTACCAAACCTTCCGATTTGTTGTTCCTCGCCGGGCCTTGCACGGGGGGATCATCATGGGCACGCCTCAATAAGACTCGCGGAATTGACACCGCAGAGAAAATCGAGGCCAAACAAAGAGAATTTTGGAGATTATTTGAACGGTTCGTTGAAATTAAACGGCATGCCATGACAAAACGAGCTGCGATTTTGTTTGAGTTGCCTGGAAGTTGTGATTATTGGAAAGATGAGAGACTGCATGAGGTCGTGCATGATGGGACTAGTCACGAGTTTGATGGGTGTCGCTATGGCTTGAAACAAAGATATGCAAAGAAACCCATGCCAATCAAGAAACCATGGAGAGTTGTCTCATGGAACTTTGAACTTGGTGGCTCGTTGTCTAAGAAATGCAATGGAAACCATGAGCATGGACCTTGTGCTGGTCGGGAAACCAAAGAAACCCAGTTGTACACGTCTATAATTGTGGGTGTGATCCTTCGCCGTTTTCGTGCTCGAGCAAGGTGCCTCAAACCGGCACCGTTGAAACTCGCTCTTGCTTGCATTACGCGAAGGAGATCGCGGAAGCGCCAAGCTACTGCGAGCGAAATCTGCACCACCCCAACTGCACAACCGAGGTGCTGGGCCAGTCCCGAACCTCTGGTGCATACGGGGAGCTGGGTCAGTCCCGAACCCCAAGCTTCAAGAAGGAGCTGGACGAGTTCGTCACCTCAATCTGAAGCTGGGATCATATTGGGACAATTCCGTGGCTTCATTTGCAGCTGCTTATTTTGGGTTTTCCTGGTTCTGGAGAATATCATCAAGATGACTGCCAATCCGAATGTCGTCAATACGAATGAGTTCTTCTGCGTGCCTATTGGGAAATCTAGGCAAGCAGCAATCTTCTTGGGAAATTTGGTGAAGAACGCCATCGAGGATGGCAAGAGGATGCCCAAGAGGATGGAGGTGAACAGCGACCTGGGTATGTGCGTGAAGTGGATCGAGGACATCGGCGTCCCCGCGATTTATGCATACTCAGCGTACTATTCTGCCAAGGGCCGCGGGATGATGAAAGGAGAAGGGCAGTCTATGAGGGTTGCCTTAGAGTTCATCAGCAAAGTTTTCGGACAGCTTTCTGCCGAAGAATGCATGCTTGGATGGAGGGAATTCTGCAGCAAGGGAAAGAAGATCGTGTCGGCGCTGAACCAACTTTGCGGTGAGGCAACGATGCTGGCGAAGAACCCCGAGTTGCTCAACGTAACCAAGTACTGCATGGAAGGGGCGGATATGTTGAGATCAATCGCGAACATCTGGGATCTCGCATTAGGCGTGGCCGAGGACAACGATGAACGGTCGTTCAAAGCAGCGTTCCACCAGAACACCCCGGTTGGGGAGGTGTACAAAGAATTCATCAGCGACGAGTCATCTAGGGCATCGTCATCGAGAAGGTGGAGGAGCTCCGAGGAGTTCCAGACGACTGCCGAGTTTGAGAGGCACGATCGGAGAATTGCAAAGTACAGAGATCGAAACTGGGGGAAAGTGTTCACGTTGAGCGTGATCAAGGCTCCCAAGATCGACTCCTACGGTCGTGGTTCCAAGGACGACTACCTGAAGAATTGGGACCTTGGGTTGGTCTACCAGAATGAGCTGCAGGCATCGATGAAGAACCTCGCATATGCACTGAGAAGGGATGAGAATGCCAGCCAGAACAACCTATTGCGCTGGATGATCTGTGGGTCAACCCCCAGTGACATCTCTGATGCGTGCATCGGGGCGGTCAATTCGCTCATGTGCGTATCGTTCATCATGAGGAGATTGCAGCCATTGCTCGGTGAGAAGGACTCAAAAGATCAGTCGTATACAGCTTATTTCCGTCCAGACAAAAGGGAGCTGAACGATCTCTACCGGGAGATTGAGTACGCCAGGGATTTCCTATGGTGCATCGATATGATCTATGAGTCGAAGCTGCCTGCGATGAACATCATCTCCATCAGTTTGGCACCGCACGCGGCTGACAGGGCCGCTGAGAACCAAGATCGGCGCAAGTGGGTAAGCTGGATGAAGGAGATCGAGAAGAAGGCCGAGAGGGACGTCATGATCGAATTCTTCCAGAATAAATACTGCACGATTCATGAAATCGAGAGGGAACTGGAGAAGTACCCCGAGGATTTCGTGGTTGGGGAAGAGCCGACATGGTGGGTGATGGGCTCATCGAAGACGGAGCCGCCACGCAAGACGGAGCGACAGCAGAAGTCGGCATCAAGCTCCGGGCAAAGGAGTCAAACCGCTGGTGGGTCAGTCCCCCAGCCGGGAGCTCCAAGTGGGGGGTCGCAAGCCAGCGATTCTGTCAAGATCGACAACGAGATCATCGACTCCATTTTCCGAATGAACTCTGGCGGTGACGACGACAGATGGGTAATTATCAACCCAACTGCTGGACACGATAACTACACTTCATTCGAAGGGGGTACCACTTTGGGCGGAGCGACTGTCAATGTGAAATTCAACATAGACAACAATACGGGGTACCCAATCATACAAACTGTATTTGGGCCGTGTCTTGCAGAAGGCAAGAAGGCAACGTATTGGGAGTGTATGCTGAGATGCCTGACCTCTTCGCTATTGCACTTCGAGGAGAAGACCCGCGCGGAGAAGATCATTCTTTCCTATGTTGGGAAGGGAAATGCGGCATGGCTACAGCTGTATGCTTTCTTGTGTGCCCAAACAGGATGCTTGATTACTGGACGCCTTCCGGGCGCCAAAGCCATAAACGCGTTGATTCAGGCGGAGAAGAACCCGGACAACGCACCTGGACAGTTGAACCGGATTATCAATAGGCAGAAGAGGAGCCCCATTGGCGAGGCGACGATTCGCGACATGATGATCCACAAGAAGAGCCTCTTGGTCCTGGATTGGCCCCTGAGGGCCGTCAACTCGAAAGGGAGCACGAAGACCTTCCAGATGATGGTCAACGAACAGGGATGGACAAACATCGAGGAGAGGTCATACTATGGGTCGAGTGAGCAAGTCTCCTCACCCAACGACACGTTGAATATCATCTCCCGATTGCAGAAGCTGGATAAGCTCATCGCTGAACGGCGGAGGCGAGACATGGATGACTCACCAATGTCGGTGCACATCTGGATGTCGCTATCTGATTGGGTGTGCATGAGAGGATGCGGATGGCAGGTGACCGCCAACCCCATCATCGACTCCCTACAGAAGGCGATATCTGACCTGGTCAACACATGCAAGGGCCTGGTCGTGGTGAGCGTGAATCGCGATGTTGCTTTCCATGGTGGAAGAGGGGACTTGGGGACGATCGCCAACAAGGTTAGCGAGATCTGCCAGGCGGCAGGCGCGCTGGTGACCGAGAACGATCGCCTGTGGCGCGTGGTCCATGCGCTCACAGGAAAGAACTACAAGATCCCTGGGAGCTCGTACTTGCAACACTTCCTCCTGAAGCGACTGCTGATTGAGAAATCCATCGATGCGGTCGCACCAAGCAACGCGTTTGTGTGTGAGCTGGAGGGGACGTGCATAAACGAGCCCGACTTTCGATTCAACATCCCGAAGAACATGGAGGAATCGAAGGTGAAATTCGAGTACAAGCCGACCTTCACTGCACAGTCGAAGAGGAAGCAAGAGCAACAAGATGAAGGGCACGGCGAGCAGGACGCTTTTGGGAAAGCCGATGCCGGTGATCAACGTCTTCGATGGTATACGGTCACGGAGCTCAGCAAGTTTATCTGCGAACTTTGCGCTAAAGAGATGCAGATGAGCAAGTCGAAGGTGCTCGGACCGAATTCGAAGTACAATCCCTCTTCTTGCGTGAACTGTTGCGCGAACTGGAACGCGGACACGAACGGTATTGCAATGTCTATCGAGGGGAAGAAAATGTACACGCGCCTTTTCGCGGAATGCGTGGTGGCAATCCCCGACCTTCAAAACCTCATGGTGGACGTCAACAATATCCAGGCCATGATCACGATCATACGGGAGCTCGCGTATTCAAGGCTGAAGAAGGAGCTTTCTCACGTGGGATTCGTGAGCATGACTGTGGATCAAGCAGCGCAGTTCTACAACAACGGTCACGGGAAGCAATTGTGCGCTTCCCGGGATGTGATCGTGTGCAAGAATTCCGAGGGAGTCGAGGAGAGGATGTCCATCTTCTTGATAGGCAAGGATCTTGGCAATGTGGCATATTCGTCCTGGATCAAGAGTGTGCTCGACCAAGGAACGATGTATGAACTCCTGGGACAAACCACGAACGAGGAATCCTTGGGAGACGTTGTCGAGATGGTGTTGGGATTCTTTGAGGTGATGTCGTACTTCCAGCACGAACTGCCACTGTGGAAGGATGCATGGAAGATCAAGAGGGAGTTCGAGCAGTCAATAGTGCGACACCTCGCTGGGAACGTGACCCACTCGACGGGCCAGAACAGAAAGCGGAACAAACCGTCCGCACAGCTCGGCGTGCCCACGAAGGAGGTGCTTGACATCATGAACAAGGTCAAGCCCAGACATCCACGATCCCTGAACACCGAGCCCTCTGCACAAGGGTCCAAGAGAAAGGCCACGGAGGGCGAAGATGAGGGTCTTGGTCAAGCACCAGACCCGAGTCGAAGTTCTCAGCCCAATGCTGAGAAGGAAGACAAGAAGCAGCGAGTGATCGACGGGCGGAGAGCGGCACTAGGTTTCCTGGAGTCAATGGAGAAGTGCATGGGAGATATGGGGATCTGTAAGAAGTGCGCGAACCTGGCCCACGACGGCGACTGCAAGGACATTGAGGAGGCTGCTGGAAATGAGAAGGCGATGAAGGTGCTCCGTGAGCTACTCGGCAGTGACCCTGTTTCATCTGATGAAGACATGGGGGATACGGAGGAACCGTCCTCATCAACGTCCAAGGAAAGAAAGAAAGGAGGACAAGCAGGGAAAGAAACAATTGAGATGTACAGCTACACTATTAATTTGGTGGAGATGGCTGACACGGCTGAGGGAGGAGAGCTACATTGTGGTGGCGTCGACCTCACATATAACCCGTGCGGGGACAGCAGGACATTCAAGAAGACGCTTGAGATGGGATGCGACACCATCCCGTGCTACATCCCGAAGTACGGCGACATGATTGATGTGCATATGCCACGGGCATACGCGTCTATTGTTGACCCCAGGTACTTTCCCAGAGGAGCAATCCTTGAGCAAGTGGACGTGATGCAACTTGGCAAGAGTGTCAACTTTTGCATTGCTCCTTTCGACGGTGCTCCACTATGCAGGATTGGTGATGATCGCTCGGTATTTACTACAAGGGACCAAGCAAACCAGCTATCTCACGACCTATGCAGAGTCCTTCGACACAAGATCGGCAATTGCCGAGGAAGTGCTTTCAGGTGCGACGAGGGGGGATGGGTCGACATTGATGCTGTCATTGACGACCGGAACAACGACATATTCCCACCATACACCACGAGAGCGAAACGATACATGGGCATCATGGAGGTGATCAAGTGGCAGGGATCCGGAAGCAGAAAATCGAGATTCCAGGTTCTGGCAGCAAGGTTTCCGAGCATCATGAACCCGAACGACACGAGGGCAGCCAGGGAGGAAATGACCAAGGCTGGCGTGGATCGGGACGACATCGACAGGATGTTCAACAGATGCGATGGATGGTGCAGACCTTGGTGCATCCGAGTCACAACCGGTCACAGTGATTTTGGATTCATGAGCTCATCCGCACTGGCGAATTGGTATTCCGCAAGAATGGGTGATACTCTCGGAGGAGCATTCCATGTGACGTATGTGGAAAACCTGCCAAGCATCGTACGCTGTGGGCTAGTCCCCGGCGGAATCGATGGCGGTAACAGGCTAGCACTGCACTTCGGGGCATTTGCTCCGTGGGATGAGATGAACGTGGCGACGAAGACAACGCTACGGAACGTGAGGAGAGGGGATCCGATTGCGATCATCTATATTCCCAGCGCAACCCTCGCGCGGTATGGGGCTGGAGTCGCGGCTAATGGGACTTTCATGGTCTTTGACGTGATCCCGTTCTATGAGGTCAAGTCCATTTGGATTGGCAAAAGCAACGGAGGGAAGCGCCTGGAGTACGCTGACATCAAGAGGGCGAACTCGAAGTGTGTGGAGAACGAGATCTGCCCTGGCTTTGTCAACTCTTCCCAAGAGTCGGCTGCGATGTTCCTCCAGAACGTCGCAAAGATCAGCGAGAGGATGCCGGAGACTGAGACAGGTGCCGTTAATCTGCACTACATCGTTGACATGGTTAATCGTGCTTGCGAACTCTATCGAAACAACAAGATGGAAGAGTTCAACGCACAGGTCAACGAGGTCCGGGACGAAGACAGCAAAGTCGTCATCCTGAATGATGAGACATGGGAAGGACTGAGGTGCCGGATATGTCCATCATGTGCGACCGCGATCCCCACCTGCTTCTGCTTATGCCTGGAGTGCGAGGCACAACTGATCTCCACCGGAAGATACTACATTCACATCAAATCCGATGACGAGGAGGACAACCAAAACCCCAACGTCTCTGGAGATGCCAGGCGTGCACAGGAAGAAGCTAACCACGATGCGGCAGCACAGGAGGATGAGGACGAAGCGGAGGAAGTTCCGGGAGAAGATGACGACATGGACCCGCAAGGATATACATCCGGCTATGCGTCAGAAGAAGAAGACGGCGGTTGGCATTACCGCGACACCGATCTGACGTCACGGGACATTATAAGTTCCCAACGGATGGCGATCTGCCTTGACGAGCCGCGTGAGGCTCAGTACATGGCAGGATTTATCGCACTCCAGCTGTCCAAGATCTGGGGGATGTTTGAAGGTGGTGAGGAGAGAACGATGAATGCCGGACTCGAAGGGAATCCGGGCTGCCCTTATCACAATGATTTCAAGAGGTACCCCAACATCACTGAGCATGATCAGGAAGGTATACTTTTGCCATCAACAATAACGAAGATTTCTCAATCGGAGACTGTTCGGACAAGAGCCTTCCGATCGGTTGAGGAGCGTGACGAATATATTCGTATGATGGTGAACAAATGCGAGGGACTATACACATTCTACAAGCTGTGGATTGCAGCGAGAATCCTCGATGTCACCAAGGAAGAAATGAAGCTCCTGGTCAAGGACCGAGTGCACCCGGTGGGTGTTATTATTTTCAGATGTTTTGCACTAGCTTTCAACTGTAAGTATATATCATTCGTGAGGGATGGCCTAAACCTTGGCAAGCATGGCTACGCGGTCAACGTGAGCGCCATCATCTCGGCCATCGACCCGAACAAATGCGACACACCCCTGCTGGATTGGTGCCTTCGGAAAGGGCACTGGTTGCCAGAAGACTACAACAAGAAGTGTGTCCGGGCACGAGAAGCCCAGAAGAACTTGGACGAGGAGTTCCGCCGACGTACCCATAGGCTGTCCATTGGGGACAGGTATGCTTCGTGAAGATGATGATTGCGGTACGATGTGGGCCAGTCCCCATCTGTTACCTGCGTCACATCGACACTGTTTTCGGTGGAACGACTTATGTCATGATTTATATTCATGTGTCCAAGATGATTGGATGTGTACATGGTTACATATTCCGACGACTATGACGCTCTGGATATTCATGGATGGAACTATTACCTTATAGATGATATCTTTTCATTATTTATGCATTGTCCATGGTATCTGGAATGGCTATGATTTGCATCAATTACTCACCGATGTTTTCTTTGCCGGAGATATGCAGACCGATCACAAGCGGGAGCGTCTGGTGGACTTTTGTGGCCAACCCATTTATGGATGACAGCTGCGCGATGCGCAAATGCGGCAGCTGGAATGTTCACTGGCGGTCAAGTGAAGTGACCACAGTGTATTATATACACCTGCATATGGATGTGTGCTTCGATTGGAGGATGAATGTTTCACTTTTCGTACAATCGAACCCGGCATGTTTCACAGCGAATGAACGGTGTAGTGATAGCAAGTAAAAGAATGCACGACACGATTTCGTAGTTGAAGCCGTGGCCAGTGGAACGTTTTTGTGGTGTTTGGACCGCATGATGAACAATGCGACCCAAATGGGGGATGTTAAAACCCTCTAGGCCCCGTGCCGAAATTGGGTAGCTGTTCTGAGGTCCTTGTTGGTGTTGCTTCCCAAGTTCCATTGATCGCCATTTGGCTCAAGACACATTTGAGGTTCAAGATCTGATGTGTGACTGCGGATCTCCGTGATCGGCATCAAGAGCAAAACAACTGCTTGCGCTGCATTGTCAGGACTACTGGTGTAATTATCATTCCTTCTTCCTTACAACGTTTACACGGGTTCGGCTATAACGGCATCGTCCGTATACACCTTTCTACGTGGTTGGTATTAAAGCTTGAGGGTTCGGTGCACAGCGTCCCACGGGACGTCACCTTGCCGTCTCTTGACAGTGTGTGTGTCTGTGTGTGTGTGTGTCTGTGTCCGTGTGTGTCTGTGTGTGTGTATGTGTCTGTGTGTGTGTGTGTCTGTGTGTGTGTGTGCCTGTGTGTGCGTGTGTCTGTGTGTGTGTCTCTGTGTGTGTGTCTGTGTGTGTGTGTCTGTGTGCGTGTGTCTGTGTGTGTGTGTCTGTGTGTGTGTGTCTGTGTGCGTGTGTCTGTGTGTGTCTGTGTGTGTGTCTCTGTGTGTGTGTGTGTGTCTGTGTGTGTGTGTGTGTCTGTGTGTGTGTGTGTCTGTGTGTGTGTCTGCGTGTGTGTGTGTGTGTCGCTGTGTGTGTCTCTGTGTGTGTGTGTCTCTGTGTGTGTGTGTCTGTGAGTGTGTGTCTGTGTTTGTGCGTGCGCGTGTGTGTGTGTGGTGTGTGTGTCTGTTTGTGCGTGCGTGTACTTGTGAATAGAACAGGGGCCCTCATCATGCTAGGAACATTATACAACCATCGTGGCCACTTGGCTCAAGAAACGCATGCATCGTTTTACTGCAACCGTTGTGGATAGCTACAGCAAACATAGAAGATCGAGCTTGCGGGCAGGGCGCCTGTTTGAGGATATTCAAGCTATCGCACCCTTCCCGAGGGCCAACACAACCAGTGTTGTTGGGGGAACAAAGAAACCCCTCGGTTTCTTCAATTATCAGCCGTAGGGCTTTCCCGGGCTGTGGGGCAAGATTGATTCGAAGCGAGAGGTCTCGAACCCCGCTTCATTTTGAATCGATCTGTTTATTTACTCACATTGCCAAGTGGTGCAACACTTGCGTGACAATGTCCGATGGTAGATCTTCGATTGCATTCGCGGCACCTGCCGAATTTCATTTCAGAAAACACGGGAATCAGCCCGCCATAGGAGTGGGGATGCTATCGTTGTGAGTACTGGACCTGCGGCAGAAAGCCAGCAGAGTGATGCCGGCGTTGATCAGACCACGGGAGCAAGGGCTTCTTCCCGGTCGAGAGCACCGTCACCTTCAATGAAGACGATGGGCGGACACGAATCCGCCAATCTCGTAAGGGAGAAAAGTCATCCTCCCCAAGGGGTTCCCCAAGTGTCCCCAGAAGTGCGGACCAACAACTTGATGAAGTGAGTTGCGGAAAGCCCAAAGAAAGGCGGAAGCACAGATGAGTGAGGCTGCAGAACAGCTTGATGAGAACAATGCATCGAAGAAGGAATGCGCATCGCTACGGTCAGCCGTGGACAGACTGGAATCCGATGAGGTGGGAAGCCTGCAGAGGATCCTGGGGCTTGAGAGAATGAACCATGCCCTTGTTGCGGAAGGCAGTCGAAGCCACAAATGAATATCTGTCCATGATAAGCTCTGGAACCGAGTTACGGGCCAAGCGGAAGCATGAGAATGAACGTGTTCGAGAAACAATGAGACAAGAGGAATCGACCACGCAGGCCAAGTTGAGAGGTGCGGAGATGTACCATAACAACATTGTTACTAACAAGGATGGCAGATCACCTTGAGGGATCAGATACAACACTTGTCCGGAAGTGAATCGAGGGAAGAATGGTTCCGATCTGCTGAAAAGCTGGCCGATCAAAGGGCTGAGGCTATTAAGCTTCAGATCACCAGTGAGGCAAGGATATAACAGGGTGATGTGGAAAGCCGAGCCAAACTGGAAGTTGATCGTTTGAGGGATCATTGGAACCGAGAGGAGACGACAGCTTCCAATCTGAAGAATGAGTTGTCAATGATGAAGAAGAACATGAAATGGGTCGAAAGCATGGCCAGACTCAGTACAGCGCTCCTCAGAAGCAATACGAGTCTATGCGGCAGTTCAATGGCGGTCTCCATGAAAAGAGCGTGGGAAACCTGAAGTCCGAGTATCTGGCCGCTGGGGGCGGCGAGAGAAAAGCGGAGGACGAAGCGAGGGAGGCATTAGTTAAGGCCAGGAAAGCTGAGTCCATTGCACAGACTCGGGATGAAGAGTCAGAACAGCTGCGGGCGCTTGCGATTGGCTCAGAAACCACAGGAATGAGGGACAGGAGAAACTTGACGAATTGACCGATCGGTATGATGAGCTAGTCAATGACCAACCCATTGCATTGCCAAAGTTCGGTGATGTAACCACGCCCGACGCAGGGACTGAACCAAGGTCACGGAGTGGATCTCAACCACCTCACTGAGACTAAGGTTTCGAGAAAGGAGGCAGAGACGATCAGTGTACCTTCGTGGCCAAAGATCGATCAACTGGACATGTGGAAAGGCAAGCTGTTGTCGAACGTTGTGATAATCCTGATAGCGAAGCTTGGTCGGCGTGGCTTGCTGAGGCGGTTCAAGGTTCGCTGGTGTTGACAGCAAGTTGGTGATAAGCATGGACAGAATGATCGAATCAAGTCCGCTGCAGATCAGGCGAGTGAAGTCGCTTTTGAGGTTCAGCAGCTCATTGCCAAGCTGATCAAGGTTGGAAAGGGCATTGAAGGAAGACAAATGATACTCCTGGTTCTGGAGAGCTTTTGTACGTCCCACAGACTCGATCTTGTTTTCGGAGCGGAACACTTGCACAAGTTGGCCTTGCCCAACTTGTGATCCTTGAGCGACTTCTGTTTGTTTTCCAACTTCTTCTCTTCCCAGGTTGCCTTCACCCGCCGATCAATCATGTTGAGCAAGTACTTATGCGTTTTCGCGGGATCAGTACGCTGTGTGAATACAGCTTTTTGAGTTCCCTTTCAGCTTTCGACACAGCGCGTCCCTCAACTCCTCCTCTTGCGGAACCGACTCGGGTTTGATTCCAGCAATGATCTCAAGCCACCGCTGTTTGAAATCTCCTACCTTCTTGTCACCGGGATAATGCACTTCCCTCTCCCAAAGAGAAGGCGAAGCCCAAGCCGAAGGCGAAGTCGGAGGCGAAGGATGCCCAAAATTGGGCACCCGTTCTCCGTGACAAGAAGAAGCCAAAGGAGAAGGCCAAGCCACGCGAGAGATCACCTCCCAAAACTCGAGATCCTTCCCCTGGTGGTAACAAGAATGTTCCATGTCAGTTTCATGGGAAGCGCACGAAGGGCTCCGATTGCAAACGCAGCCATCAAAAAAATCTTACACCGCACAATGGAAGAAGAAATTCGAAGAGGGTCCCAAGCGTAGCAGCTCCCCAGCCGGGGAGCGTCCCAAGAACGATGGAGTTTGTTCATTCTGGAAGAAAGGGACATGCAAGAAAGGGAATTAAGGACCGAAGAGCTCGGCACCGGCGGAGAAGGGTGAAGAAGAAAACGAAGAAGAAGGCAAAGGCTGCCCCGGTGATACCGACGATGCTGAAACCGAACGCGCTGCCGCTACCCCGAGAGCCAAGCTGTATTACCCCAGGAAAAGGGGGGAAGAAGACAAAGAGCGTGGTTTTCCGGGATTGGGTCGAGTACGATGATGGTGATGTTAGCAATCAAGACTCCCCTCAGAAGCATCGCAGAGAAGGGGGTAAGCACTGAGTGTGCGAAGGAAGACCAATACCAGGAAAGCATCATGGCAGCCATCAGGGCCGCAAAAGCTAGTGAATCGTGGGAGAACCATGTCCGTGATTTGCAAGGTACCCATTTCCAGCGAAAACACAATGGAAATTGCTTTTATAGGGGAGAACTATGAGAAGATCGACTATGTGGATAGAGCCCGGAAGAAAGGGGATGGGCCTGTGATCGGTGATTTCAAATCCATGACAGAAGCCCAACATGCAATCGCCATGGTGGTGAAGTCGGGGAAGCCCACGAAGATAAAATTGCTCATGGACACCGGGCGCGGCCACAACTTGATGGGTCGAAGGTGGCGGATAAGCTATAGGTCCCAGTCCGCTATATGCGGCCTACGCAAAATCATTGGCACGGATTTACATCCCATGGTCAATTCGGCGTCAAGGAATCTATCCAGTTCCCACGCGAGCATCTTACCACTCCACCTCATCCCACTCTCGAGTTCATAACCCGCTCATTTCATCTATGACAAGATCAACCTTTGATCGGTTTCGGTGATCCCGTTCGCCGTCATAAAGGTCATCACCTCTAAGGTTGTGATGCCTTTCCACTAAAGAGCACCTTCGACACCTTTGAGAGGGTGAATACCTTGAGACTCTTATCGAGGCCTCCTGGGAGAAGGAGACCCGAGAGGCATTGCAGGATGAATCAGGAGGCGACGATGATGATGGAAACGGCGGCGACGATGATCGGACGACTCGCATGGTGGCGGAGGAAGTGCCAAGGACAGGTCGAAAGAGATTAAGGAAAGGTTCGGTGTTGATGGCCGTCGAAGGTGATGTGAAGGATACCAAACCAACCGTCAAACCGGACAAGCCTGATCGTAAAGGAGTGGCGCACAAAGGGGCAAAGGGTGATATCCCGATGCCCGCTGGTCTCGAACCGGGCTACCATAGGTAGAGCCGGAAAAACGAATGTTCCAAACCACGAACGCCAAAGGGGGCCCCAAATGGAAAGATGTTGTAGGCCGTACGACTGTCAACAGCGAAACGGCTGAAGTGCTTGATTGCATCAGCACCGATCCGAAGAAAGGGGAAGACTTCGAGAGGACGGTGATCAAGTGCTGAGGACACGTACATTTGGCACAGATTCGTTGATGCGGAACCTCCCAAACCGCCAGAGGAGTGCGAACACGCCTGCAAAGAGAAGGCTGGCGATGGGATCATATATGTTGATGACACGGGAAACCGAATGTCAAAGGAACTCCCTACGAAGTTGGGATAGATGGGCGAAGGGCCTGCAAGGCAAGACTTCTATGTGGGAATATGCAGCCACCCAAGCCACGCGCACACAGGCACAAGCACAGGCACAGGCACATGCACGCGCACATGGCACACGCACAGGCACACGCGCGCGCATGTGTGTGTGTGTGTGTCTGTCTGTGTGTTTGTGTGTCTGGCTGTCTGTGTCTGTCTGTCTGTCTGTCTGTGTGGACCTGGCACTTTTTGACCAGAATGTTGGCCACCCTCACAGACGGGGAAGCCACGCCAGATGGGGAAGCCGCCAGAGACAAAACCTCATTTGAGCATGCTCTGCATTGAGCTCCCTTGGGCGCCGAGCAAGCTTGCTGCAAAGAATCTTTAGGCACAGGGGTCCAGTTCGTTGAGTACAGGGGATGCCACGTTGTTTGACCGGCAATGGCTTAAGTACAGGGGCGGTTGCATAAAACCTGAATATTGAAAGGTAGCGTTGCTGGCTGCTATGTGCTTTGTTGCTCTCGTCAAGGCGAGCATTGAGAGGGACGAGAGTGATTTGGATAGCCCAAAGTGAGCGGATGCGATTTCAATGCGGAAGCCGTATCAGCACTTCTGAGCTCGCTGCTGGTAGGTCTGCCTCCAAATATGGCGCAGAGTGGTGTAGCAGAGAAATCCAGGTGAACCTCACTTCCTGAGTTTCTTGCCTGACAGTCGGGACTTGTTTTGGCCAATCCACTCAGCGACTAAAGGGCTCCCAATTTCGGAGACAGGCCAAGGGAGTTGCCAGAGGCAATCATCTCTTTCAGCTGCTCCCAGCCAACCTTTGGAGGCTAAAGCGAGGGCAAAAATTAGACTGACAGGGTTGCTCCTGTGGCCAGGTCAAACCCCAATGGGCAAAGAGTTGTCGGCGCTTTCCTTCGGCTTCCCTTTCATGTGATCTACAAATTCGTTCAAAACGAATGGACGGTTTTTGTGCAGTTTTGTTAATCCGTTTCCATTGTCAGGCCATTGCCACTGCCCAAATGAGCAACCCTGACACTTGCGACGGAGGTGAGCCTAGAGGCCAGCGCAAGCCAATCGGATGCGTCAATCCGTGACTCGTAGATGCGTGTTGAATTCTTGGAACCGTGCTATGGCAACGAGGGAAGCGCGTATTTGGCAAAGGATTTGCGTGGAAGTCTCATGTATCTTCGAGCGATGGAGAGGGGTGGATTTGCTCCGGCAGGGAGCCAATGCATAGGTTGACCGGTCGATCTGTGGAATGATGCTTGAACTGCGTACTCCTCCAAATCCAGTTTGTTTCAAATTATGTTTGTAGGGGACTCCCTGGGAAGGCTCCTTCATATGTGGAAAACACAGTTTAAACTTAAAACCTTCCCTTCCGGATTTGGAGGGGAGTGGATCACTGGCCAGCAGCAAGCACCTAGCCCAAGAGACTAAATTGGTATCGACGGGATTTTGATGAGCCTGGGTTGGGCCGCAGAGAGGTACATGTTTTTCAGTTAAACAGTCGGTAGTCCTGGCTTCAGCTTGGATCCAATGATGTACCTAGGGAAAGAATCGTGTCCACGTCAAAGAATCTGCAGCTTGCAGGCCGGCTGTTGTGTTGCTTGCAATTCCATGCTGCGATATGTGACATGGCGAAAACACTGCTAGATGATAGGGACGGACATGCCGTGGCAAGGGTTTCTTTTAAGGAAAGCGCGAATGGCCATGCCCGACATGGGGTTTTGCCAGTTTGACCAGACATTGCATCCCTGAAGAATATTCCTGGAAGAGTCTGTTTTCAACATGGGGAACCCCGAAGAAGTGGAACACATGGCGATGTTCCTTTGGCTTCCCTGTAAGACAAACCCCAAAAGGGTATCAACACGAAATGCGCCATGTTCGAAACAACCGATGCTTTCCGGGTTGGGAGGGATGGTCATGACTCATTAGTTGTTTACAGACCTTGCAAAGGTTCCTTTGAGGATGCCAACACCATGGCCCACATCAAATGTTTACTACCACTGGGCAGTCAGAGTCTTCTGTCTGCTTCGTGTTTCCTTCCGTTCGCCCAACCCAGGCCCAGCATGCTGTCGCATTGATCGCTTGCCCAGTGACACTTGTTTCATACAAAATTGTTCTGGTCACGGCAGCGAGTGCCGGGAATCTGGAATCTGGGAATGCTATTCCCTTGGGCAATAGCGTTTCCATCGTTGTGAAGCGCTTGCCGCCGGCCAACTTAGCCCCTCCGGACGAGTTTGTCAAGGAATATGGGAACCCCGAAGAAGTGGAACACATGGCGATGTTCCTTTGGCTTCCCTGTAAGACAAACCCCAAAAGGGTATCAACACGAAATGCGCCATGTTCGAAACAACCGATGCTTTCCGGGTTGGGAGGGATGGTCATGACTCATTAGTTGTTTACAGTTTACAGACCTTGCAAAGGTTCCTTTGAGGATGCCAACACCATGGCCCACATCAAATGTTTACTACCACTGGGCAGTCAGAGTCTTCTGTCTGCTTCGTGTTTCCTTCCGTTCGCCCAACCCAGGCCCAGCATGCTGTCGCATTGATCGCTTGCCCAGTGACACTTGTTTCATACAAAATTGTTCTGGTCACGGCAGGGAGTGCCGGGAATCTGGAATCTGGGAATGCTATTCCCTTGGGCAATAGCGTTTCCATCGTTGTGAAGCGCTTGCCGCCGGCCAACTTAGCCCCTCCGGACGAGTTTGTCAAGGAATATTGGAGCGATGTCCAGGCTCCTTGACCAACTCTCAATTGCCTGAAGCCGGCCTTTCGGTTTTTTTGTGGTTGTTCTGTGTTTGGTAAGGCCCCAAAAGATTCGCTGTTCTTCCCAGGTCATTCACACAAGTTAGGAGTTCTGAGTTTAGCAGTGGCCGTGGCTTCTACAAAATCAGAAATAAGTTGTGCTTGTTCTGGTCGTTACTTCTACTGCTTGCTTCGTAGCGATGATGGTCTTCTTTTTGATGATCGCACGTGCGCACAAAAGAAGCTTTGCGCCTTACGGAAGAGCGCAAGAGAACTCCGCCACATGGCGGGCGGCCATGGTTCTTTTGCAACACATATCAAAGGTTGTTTGCAAAAGCACGCAGTCTCACCCGTGTTGACCCTGATTAATCCCCCGGCAGTTGTTAGTCAAGACCCCTTTTCAATGTGGAGTTTGTTCTTTTCGAGGATACCTCCCTCATGAATAAGTAGGGGCTTCAGCCATGCTGTTGCTGCTTTGCTTGAATGCAATCCCGGTGTCTGACCCTGTCATCCCAGCTGACGATATGAACACGGATCGCCATTTGATCAACCCAAAGGAAAGACATGATGCAACGTCTTTGTTCCTCAAGTTGAAGGATGTGCTCCAAAGACTTTTTGGATCAACCACTGGCGCAAACACCCATGAGTCTTTCTTATGGCAATCACAACTGGCGTCACCCGGAACTTCCCCACTACGAAGGTCCTTATTGCGTCAGTGTTTATATCTTTGACATGCGGATGATTGAATTTGGCAGTAGCCGAGTCGATTGATTGACATTCTGATTGCTTTGGGGTTGCGCATGTCAGAAACTGGGATTGCGTTCAATGTCAAGGCGCGTGTTTGACACTCGCCAGCAAATCCGCGTGTTTTGAGACTTGGGCCCGTGGAAGGTCAATCTGCCTCGCTAGGCCAGCAGAAGCTTCGAGGCAGCGAAGCGTGCCTGGCAGCCAAGCGCAATGCAAACAGGGGAAGTCTCAGGAATTCGGGTCTCCCCTCAGCTCCCTGCAACAAACAAAGCGAGCTTAAAAGCGTGCCGTGCTTCTACCAGTTTCAATCCAACTAGCTCGGGATGTGATTCAGTCTTGGTGGATTTGTTGGCGCCTGATTCGTGCCGTGTGTCAAGGCAAGAATATGGAATGCGTGTCTGAACTTGTGTGCTGTAAAAAAGGCAGTGTGCGTCTGAACAACGGCTGTGAGCAAATTATAACGAGCTCGCCTCGGGTGAACAACCAGCTCACCCATGAAGGCGACCTGCCTGGGTGTTCCTAATTTCAATTTTGCGATGTTTATTTGCGCAGTGCCTTTGGGCAATATCTTGGCGACACGGCATCAAATTTATACATAAAGTGTATTTGATAACAGAGATGTGGAACAACAGTCTATGTAAAAGTCAAATTCAAGCATGTCGCTGCTGCTTGATCTCAGGCCGGAACAGCGACACGTGGCGGCCCTATCGCTCCGTTGCCCGCCTCGGCAAGCCAGTTGACCGTAAGAGCTGTTGAGCATACGAAACTGCACGCCTGTTCCAGCATTCAGGCCACCAACCTCGAGCCCCTGAACTCACACCCATGCATCCGGACACGTAGGACAACTCAACCCACCAACCCAAACTCCAACCCTAAACCAATCCTACACCCCTAACCCTTCAGCCTCCTAAACCAGCCCTAAACTAACCCTAAACCAACCCTAAACCAACCCTAAACCAGCCCTAAAGCAGCCCTAAACCAACCCTAAACCAACCCGAAACCAACCCTAAACCCACCGTAAACCAACCCTAAACCAACCCCAAGTACACCCTAAACCAACCCGATACCCACCCTAAACCACCCGCAAACCAACCCAAACCAACCAGCCACCCAACCACCCAACCACAGAACCCCCCCCCCGCCACCCCACCCCCACAGGGCGGGCCTGGTGCATACATGACGAAGAATGTGTGCAGTTGGACCCTCGGAAATGGTTGGCAGTTGCGTAAAGCTCGTTTACGTCATGCCGGGCAAAGGGTGTCCAATTTAGACCCCCTTTGTGACGCGGGACTCGTTTCATCAAACAAGAGTTTGTCAATCCTGGGCTCCTGTTGCCTCATGTCTGAGTGACGGATCATTTGGGTGTTCTTGCTCTGGGAAGGGGGTAACATTTCCTCTCCGACCAGACTGGACCTATCCTCCCCTGTCAGAACGCGTGCGGCGTGCGGATGCAGTCGGCTTCCAATCTGGTTCAACACAGCCGGTACATATATATATATATATATAGGCTGTACGAGCTGTCATGCTGAAACGGGCTGAGTCCTTGCCTGTTTGGGAGGCAGGGCTAGCCGCCTCAAAGCGCCCGGACCAGTCACCCACTGAATCAGCTGCTGTGAAACCGGGAAGCTCGCTGCCACGTGTTTACCTGCTTAGCCAATCGACGTTCCTGATCTTTAGTCGGCGGCATCGCCCTGCCCTTTGCTGTTTCTTATCGTTATTGTTTTTGTTTCTTTCCGGCGTGTGTGTGTGTTTGCTACCCGCAGGAGCGTCGCTGCTACGCAAGTCTTCGTGTTGTCCGGCTTGTTGCTTGCCATTCTCACTTGCCGCCAGCGATGATGGCTTGTTATGTCTAAGAGTGGCAGCACATGCCTCATGCTCGTACCGCTTGCTCCTCTGGCGATCAACCCACTTTGCAATGGCGTTTACAATTTGTTTTTGCGGGAAAGGGGTAGGAAAATAAGCTTTAAAAAGATCGTTAACGGACGGGATGTGCAAGGGTGTGTTCAAATTTGCACAAACACCCTACAATCTGGGCTCATTACTTTGCCAGTCCGGGTCCCTCTCCCCAGTGCTAGCAACACCTTCTTGGTAGCTGGAAGCCAAAGCTGGAGTGCTTGGTCTTGAGGGTTTTAGCAACAAACGGGCGGATCGTAGCCTCCGGAGAAAATGCATGAGCCAATTCTTTGGGGTCCGACTTTCTGCAGTCAAACAACCCAGCTTCCGGGTTGCATGTTTAAACTCTGCCTGTTCATGTTTTAATAGACACGAAAGGGGGATGCCCTTGAGGCTGGTCACAACCACCATCTCCGTGGTTGTGGTTACCACCATGGCCCGTGGCCCCAAGATTCCAAGCGAGCGACTGGCTATGGAAGCAGCCGGCTACGGGGTGCGCCCCAGAAAACAAAATGAAGGGGCGACCATATGTTGTGAGCCAGGCAAGACAAACTGATGTAATTCGACCATTATGTTTGATGACTACGGAATCTAGGTGCTAAACCCCACTCAAGTAATGCTTGTCAATCTCGTCATTCTGGTTTGTGAAGCACGGCTGTGCTCAGGGAACATTTCCATGTGACAATACGCAGCCGCTTTAATCCAAGGATAGAACACGCTGCGGCCGAACCACGGCAACATAGCTTATGAGCCCACACCCTCAAGACGAGGGGCGCGGTGCCTGCAGAGGTGGGAGGAGGAAGCCCCGTCAAGTGGATGAGTGGGCGATTGCAGAGTGTGAGGCAGTGAGGCGGGGCTACACGCCCTGAATGAGATCGAGGTCTCTCGCCAGAGGAGAGGTGAACGCCATGCGGATCATGGAGGGGGCATCATGAGAATAAGGCTCCAGCATACGTTTGGACTCAGAGCCCCTGAGAACCAACAAGTACATAGAGCATCCATCGTAGCAACCGTACTTCACAATTTCCCAGGGCGTAGGGCGCTTGAACAAATGCCCAGCTTGTGAAGCGCATCCACGCGTTGGCTCCCACTCTGAGGTGGTGGGCGCTGCCATGGAGAAGATCGCCACAGCGCTGGCGGTCATCGAGCCGCAACCTCCAGAAATCGAACTAACCACAAAAGCAAACGGGGAATGGGTGCCACCTAAATTTGGAATCTTAGAGTATGCCAACATTGTTTAGTGCCCGGCGAAAAGGAGTCTAGGTGAAACTGGGGCGCGTTCTTTTCTTTTGGGGAACCTTGTTTTGACGCAGACCATTGCACCTGAAAAGCACACGCATTCCCTTTCCCTTTAGGCAGCTCCAAGCATTGCCTTTCAGAATCGTGTCTCTCAGGCCGGTGGACCACTCGCAGGACCGGCGCACGCCTCAGCTGCATCACTGAGCATCTAGGGAGACTCTTCCAACCCACCTAAAACAGAGGGAGCTTTGGGTGTAAGGCGCAAGCCATTGCGGAAGCAGGGGTTGGTTTAGGTTTTGTTCAGGGCGGGGTTAAGATGGCTTGGGATGGGTTTGGAGTTGGCTCAGGGTTGGTAAAATTGGTCGTAAGGCTGGCAAAGAATTGATTACAAGTGGGCTTTGGGGTCGCATCGCCACGTCATCTCTCAGCAGCCCGCCAGAGACTGCAGCTTGGGCCTTGACAGATCGTCGCCGTGGCAGCGTTCTTGGTTTCCGGGCCAGGGCTGTTTGCGCCTCAAATCTCTGGTTGCCCCATGGAAGCAAACTGTAAGCGCGCCTGCTCCAACGCGTCATGAAGCAGGCGATTCTGCCATCGCGTGAAATGATGAGCAGCCCACCCGCCAGCGCCGCCAACGGAGTCGTTCGTGAAGCATCTACCACAGAGATGCCCTTGGCCGCGCATGTAGAAGTCGACGTGGCATATATTCGCAATTTCAAGCCTTGTGGTGCCAGGACACGTGTCATTTTAAATCTGCACAGGGCTTCTTGGATGATGGCAGCGCCCGCCCGCGCACCTCCGTTAACATAATTCTTTGGAGACCACCTAAGAACCCCTACCGCGAAGCTGTTTGGGGAAAACTCCTCGAAACCTGCGCAGCCGATTCGAGTGGCCTATGGGCCTATTGCTTGTTTTCTTCAAAGAGAAACAAGTAGAAATTAATGGCGCGCCCCCTCCCCCGTTTTCTTCAGTTCTGGTTTGCTTCTTCACTGGTGACTTTCTAGTGCAGTTTGGTTGAAATTTGAGAGGCTCTACTTCAACGGGACTTCCTGATAGTTCACAACTTGCCCACCCACTGCCCTGATTCTTGTTTGGAACGCCAAGGCCTGGAAGGGTGGTTTATGTATCAGCGGAAGCCATCTTTTAAGCAACGCTTACCAGGGCTATTTTGTGGGGACCCGGGACAGAGGCTGGAGTCCTTGTCCGAGCCCTTGGCTTCAGGCGCGAACTGGCACAAAGCCGACGTTGCTCATCCAAATCACTTTGTCAGGTCAAAGCACGGTTGGGCGCAAAATGGCGATGGACAGAACGAGCATTGTGGTGGAATCAGTTGGAATATGTTCGAAAGTTTCAATGATGCCTCGGTGGCTCGAACATTAAATGGTGGGGACACGAAATCTGGGCGCGTGCGGGGCTGCTTGGCTGTGTCTTCAAATGGGGGAACTCTGGGCAGTTGCCCTTGGCTTGCCCGAAGGCGTTTCCAAAAGGCCGCCCTGGCTTGTCAGCTTTCCTGAAGCTGCGCAGGTTTGCAAAGCGAATGCCAAGAGGAGGCGGGCTCAAGCGCCAAGAAGGTGATCGTCCACCCGCAAGCCCCCTTGCAACGAACACGTGCGGCAAGAAGCCCTTGCTGCTACTATTGCTACTGCTACTGCTACTGCTCCTACTACTACTACTACTACTACTACTACTACTACTACTACTACTACTATTACTACTACTACTACTACTACTACTACTACTACTGCTACTACCACTACTACTACTACTACTACTACTACTACTACTGCTACTACTGCTGCTGCTACTACTACTACTTCTACTTCTACTTCTACTATTGCTAGTACT
>CAUJNA010002201.1:857500-966068 GCA_963377175.1 Effrenium voratum | reverse complement strand
TCTGTCTGTCTGTCTGTCTGTCTGTCTGTCTGTCTGTCTGTCTGTCTGTCTGTCTGTCTGTCTGTCTGTCTGTCTGTCTGTCTGTCTGTCTGTCTGTCTGTCTGTCTGTCTGTCTGTCTGTCTGTCTGCCTGCCTGCCTGTCTGTCTGTCTGTGTGTCTGTGTGTCTGTCTGTCTGTGTGTCTGTGTGTCTGTGTGTCTGTGTGTCTGTGTGTCTGTGTGTCTGTGTGCCTGTGTGTCTGTGTGTCTGTGTGCCTGTGTGTCTGTGTGCCTGCCTGTGTGTCTGTGTGCCTGTGTGTCTGTGTGTCTGTCTGTGTGTTTGTGCGTCTGTTTGTCTGTTTGTTTGTCTGTCAGTCTGTTTGTCTGTCTGCCTGCCTGTCTGTCTATGTGTTTGTGCGTCTGTTTGTCTGTTTGTCTGTCTGTCAGTCTGTTTGTCTGTCTGCTGTCTGTCTGTCTGTCTGGCTGTCTGTCTGGCTGTCTGGCTGTCTGTCTGGCTGTCTGGCTGTCTGGCTGGCTGTCTGTCTGTCTGTCTGTCTGTCTGTCTGTCTGTCTGTCTGTCTGTCTGTTGTTTCCAGACAAGCTGCGGCTTGACCTTTGGTGGATCTTTGGTTTGACCAGCATTCACTGATTCACCGTTCGGCAGATTGGGAATTCCTATTAGCAAGCTCTGCACCTTTTTCCGGACGCTAGTTGGACACTTGCAGCTGCTTTTCTGTCATGCCCGGTGGTTGCTGCCAGTGACATCCCGACTCAGGCACAACACCACGTACATGTTGGTGGCGAAAGCGCTCGGGAACAAGTGGCCGCAAGCGGCAGCTCAGCTGGTGAGGACCGTCGGCTTCTTCCATGTGGCTTCAGCACGAAACGGACACTCCGTCGCAAGTAGGGAACAGGGGAGCCCAGTAACTTCCCTTTTTGAACCTCTATGCGCGGCAGCTTCAACAAAAGCCGCGAGCAACTTGAAACTTTTGAAGGGCATGCAGTGCGCTGAAACTGTCCCCATTGCCTATTGGTTGTAAGGCTGAATTACCATATCAGTGTCTCTGCCCTAGGGTTGGCATTCTTAACAGTTGATGCAACAATTGGTATACGGTACTCTTGGGGGATATAGCTCTTTGGTCGCTTTTCCCCACCCCGCTGGAAATTCCCAGATCGCCGCCTTTGGTTTCGCTTTTGGCTTTGCCCAGGTGTGCAGTACTTGTGAACCTCTGTGCTGCTGCCCTGCTGCCCTATGCCGGGCACCTGCTGATGACTTGCCTCGCGTCGAGTTGGCCGTTCAAATGTGAAACAACTGATGAAATTGGCTCCAAAACTCCAATTAGCTTTCTGACTTTGTGGCTGTTTCGGTCACTGGGGACTGGGGTGCCATTTTGTGAAGTACCCCGCTTATTGGGGTTGGTTGAAAGGTAAATCAAATAAAGATGGAGAACGGCAAACCACCAACTTTTTAGGGGATCACTGGGCAACTGAGGAAAAATTACATGTTCACCCACTATTCCAAGGGCGCACCATGATTTGCAGCTCATTCCCCAAACGCTTAGGCTGTGACCAGGACAATCTGCAGGGGCGCAAGTAAAAATCCACAGGAGTGGCGGTCCGAACCTGGTTTGGCTCGTTTTTGGGCATGCAAAACTCGTCTGCCAGACTGGCTCATGTTTTGGGAGCCGCCTCACTCTTGGGATTGAGCGCGGCTACTGTTCTCTCACTTCGCAAGCGGCAGGTTGTTAGCATGTTCCGTTTTCCGTTGAAATGGCACCTGAACTGTGGGAGTTGTCTCCGGTTTTCGATCGCCACTTCCTGGGTTGAGGAAAGCCTGAATTGGTGGACTGAGTTGGCTCAGGGTTGGCTCCAAATTATTTCTACCCAAAGCCACCGTTCTTTTAAGGTGCCATTGGCCGACAGCTGCCGTGTACCCCATGGTCAAGCCATGATCAAGCATGGTAACGTGCATCCAGGGCACCAACTTGTCACTAAGAAAACACCAGGGTGCCCCCCCGCCCCCCGGTGCCGAATCACGTGAGAGAGGCATGATAAACGCCAAATTGATTGCGCCCTCACACTGGTTGAAACCGATCCCACATTGTTTGTTTGAGTTCTTCCCCAGTCGACCTGGCAAGCGTAACGTGAGATGTGAATCTGATTGCCTACATGCCGAGAGAAGGCCTTGGCTTCTTGCAAGGTGCTGCCGGGCGGTTTTTGGCATCGGCTTTTTGGTTTTGGTGATGTAGGTGATTTGGGTGGCAGAGTGCTGCCCTTTGCCTGCGAAGATCTCCAAAGATTCGGATTTCCACTTGAAATGTCAGGAACTTTGGATTTGAATGAAGCCATGGTGGGTTGATCAGTGCCAGAAAATCTGGCTTACCCTTTCCTCCCAGGCGCGCTCTCTTTCCACTGGCGCTTGCTCTTTCAAGCCCTCTCCTTCATTCTCCTTACCGGATCCTACCAGGATGCAACGCGCCATGGCGTAAAACACGGCATGGCAGTGGGAAATGTGATTTCGGCTGGCTTTTGGGATGCCAAAGGAACCCCTTGAAAGTGACAAAGTAGTTGGGGAGTCATGCGGGAGTCATAGGAATGCAACCATGAAAAAGTGGTGCCCCCCAAGAATGTCGCAAGCAACAAGTCGGCTTCCCAACACACGAAAATGGTTGGGTTCAGACAGGTGGAGTGATCGAGTGATCTCAGGACTGTGACCTTCAAGCGGGCAGGCTATTTTGCTTTTTTTGGAGCTCATGAGATATTCCTTCTTGCAGGGCTCAGCTGTTGTTTTTATCCCTGTGGCCGCCATTCGCCTTAGGCGCGCGGCGGCTTCTCATTGGCCCTTGACAAGGGCAAGGTATTCAATTTCTACATCACCAATCCCAACCAACCTCATTGAAGGTAACTGGTCCCAAGCTTCAACAGTTTCCCATTCACCCTCAACAGAAAGGGCGGCATTTGCCGGTTCACAAGATCCGTCAAAACAACAATCCAAAGTGGGCCTGCAAACAACCCTCAAACCCTCCACAGGGTCCCTTGCAAAAATGATTGGACCTCATTTGTTGCAGGTTCCCGGTGATCGCCAAAGTGCTTCACACCAGCTGTGGTTCGTGTGGACCCTGGTGAAACCCGGGGGCCTCATGCAGGGCCTGGCGCGGGGGTGCAGGCCCCTTACCTCATAGAAATGCTCCCCATCAAAAAAGAAGCGTAGAGCCTCCTTTCTTGGGCCTTAAGGTGGCCCCCTTTCTATGTTTTGATTGCAGCAGCAAAGTTCCGCTCGTGTCCAGGCTGACCAGGGCGCTGTGTGCGTGTGTGCAGACGGGTAGATATTTCGCAAGGGATGGTTCTTGTTTTAGTTTGGACCGTGCCTGCGTGAGGTGCCGGCTAGTATAAAGCATCATGTTCATTCATTCGGGTGGTTCGCTATCAACAAGTGGAATATGTTGTTTTTGGGTCAAAAAGTGACCTGTCACATCTGACCATTTATATAGCCTTTGCAGGTCCAGCAATTGGCAGCTCGAAGCTATTGTTCCCGAATGCGCAGCGAAGGGTTCCCGTTTATAAGTGGGGGTCTGGGGGTGGAGGCGTGTTCGCGAGGAGTTGCTCCAGAGTTCGCAACCGTCCGCAACCGTCCGAAACCGTTCGCAACTGTCCGCAACCGTCCGCAACCGTTCGCGGTGAGGCGATAAGCGTGTGCCATTGGGATTCGTCGTGGAAGCGTGGTTTTGATGGATCGGCAAGTGCTGTTTTCATTGGCCCTGTGCGCGAATCGTAGCTTCTCAAGCTCGACGTGTGGATTTGCTGCGCAGGCGCAGTGTTTTGGAAGGCTGCGTGTTCTCGTTGCCTTGCCATTCGGATTTGCGATCCAGGGGTGGTCGCTTTGAGGTGTCCTGCTTGACAGGCGCGTGATAGTGTTTGCGCCGACGCCGTTTTCGTTGGTCCTGCCGTACATCGGCTCGTTTTGGCGAGCTTGAAAGATGTCAAAATTGGTCGAAATCATTCTGGCGCCACAGCGTGCTAGTTTTGGATGCGTGTCGTAAACGTGTCAAAGTTGGATTTCGTGGCAGGCGCAGCAGTTTGGATTATTTTGAGTTTGTGGCAAGCTTACTTTGCGTGACAGGAGCAGCACTTTCGAGCGTTTTGGTTGAATTTCATGGCAGGCGCGGCACTTTGGAGCTTTTCGTGCAATTTTGTGGCAGGCGCAGTACTTTGGCGCCTGGGTGTAGGTTTCGTGGCAGGCACGTCACTTTGACTCAGCGAGATCGCCCTCGCTGTGGTGCGGTGCACATTTTGAGAACGCGAGGCGAACCCTCTGCGCACTTTGGGTCGGTCGAATCGCTCTCGCTATGGTGCGGTGCGCATGTTGAGCGCGCCTGGGTGTAGATTTCGTGGCAAACACATCACTTTGACTCAGCGAGATTTCTCTCGCTGTGGTGCGGTGCACACTTTGCGAACGCGAAGCGAACCCTCTGCGCACTTTGGGTGGGTCAAATCGCTCTCGCTGTGAGCATGCGAAGTGAGCCCTCTGCGCATTTGGGTGGGTCAAATCGCTCTCGCTGTGGCGCGGTGCGCATTTTGAGCATGCGAAGTGACCCTCTGCGCACTTTGGGTGGGTCGAATTGCTCTCGCCGTGGCGCGGTGCACATTTGGGTGGGTCGAATCGCTCTCGCTGTGGCGCGGTGCGCATTTGGAGATAGAAGTGTCGTTCAGAAGTGTCTAACGCAAGTGTCCAATAGAAGTGTCGATTAGAAGTGTCGTTCGGAAGTGTCGACAGAAGTGTTGCTCGGAAGTGTCAATCAGAAGTGTTGCTCAGAAGTGTCGATCAGAAGTGTCGAACAGAAGTGTTGCTCAGAAGTGTTGCTCAGACGTGTCCCTCAGAAATGTTGTCAGAAGTGTGGATCAGAAGTGTTGCTCAGAACTAGAACTGTTGATCAGATCAGAAGTGTGGATCAGACGTGTTGCTCAGAAGTGTCAATTAGAAGTGTGGTTCAGAAGTGTCGCTCAAAAGTGTCGCTCAGAAGTGTCAGTCAAAATTGTTGCTCAGAAGTGTCGCTCAGAAGTGTCGAACAGAACTGTTGCTCGGAAGTTTCGATCGGAAGTGTGCTCAATCGACGATGAGAAGTGTGGATCAGAAGTGTTGATCAGAAGTGTTGCTCGGAAGTGTCGCGCAGAAGTGTCAGTTTGAAGTGTTGCTCAGAAGTGTCGATCAGAAAGTTGGTCTCAGCAGTATTGCTCAGAAGGGCCGCTCAGAAGTGTCGATGAGCTGTGTGGATCAGAAGCGTTGACCAGATGCTCAGAACTGTCGATCAGAAGTGTCAATCAGAAGTGCGGATCAAAAGTGTTGCTCAGAAGTGTCAATCAGAAGTGTCGATCAGAAGTGTTGCTCGAAAGTGTCGCGCAGAAGTGGTGTCGATGAGCAGTGTGGACCAGAAGCGTTGACCAGATGCTCAGAACTGTCGATCAGAAGTGTCAATCAGAAGTGCGGATCAAAAGTGTTGCTCAGAAGTGTCGATCAGAAGTGTCGCTCAGAAAAGTCAATCAAAAGCGTCGCTCAGAAGTGTCGATCAGAAGTGTTGCTCGGAAGTGTCGCGCAGAAGTGTCAGTGTTGCTCAGCAGTGTCGCTCAGAAGTGTGAATTCAGCAGTGTTGCTCAGAAGTGTGGCTCAGAAATGTCGATGGGCAGTGTGGATCAGAAGTGTTGGTCAGAAGTGTCGCTCAGAAGTGTAACTCCGAAGCGTAGATCAGAAGTCTTGCTCAAAGGTGTTGCTAGGAAGTGTTGATGAGAAGGGTTCCTCAAAAGTGTCGATCAGAAGTGTCGATCAGAAGTGTTGCTCAGAAGTGTCGCTCAGAAGTGTCAAGTCAGCAGTGTTGCTCAGAAGTGTCGTTCAGAAGTGTCGATGAGCAGTGTGGATCAGAAGTGTTGGTCATAAGTGTTGCCCAGAACTGTCGATGAGGTGCGGATCAGAAGTGTTGCTCATCAGTGTCAACCAGAAGTGTGGTTCAGCAGTGTAGCCCAAACTGTCGAGCAGAAGTGTCAATCAGAAGTGCGGATGAAAGTAAGTGTTGCTCAGAAGTGTCAATCAGAAGTGTTGCTCAGAAAGTCGATCAGAAAAAGTGTCGCTCAGAAGTGTTGATCAGATGTCGCTCTGTGGGTCGGAAGTGTTGCTCACAAGTGTTGATGAGAAGGGTTCCTCAAAAGTGTCGATCAGAAGTGTTGTTCAGAAGTGTCGCTCAGAATTGTCAATTCAGCAGTGTTGCTCAGAAGTGTCGTTCAGAAGTGTCGATGAGCAGTGTGGATCAGAAGTGTTGGTCAGAAGTGTTGCTCAGAACTGTCGATGAGAAGTGTGGATCAGAAATGTTGCTCATCAGTATCAGTCAGAAGTGTGGTTCAGCAGCGTTGCTCAAACTGTCGATCAGAAGTGTCAATCAGAAGTGCGGATCAAAAGTGTTGCTCAGAAGTGTCAATCAGAAGTGTTGCTCAAAAAAGGCGATCAGAAAATGTTTCGCTCAGAAGTGTTGCTCAGAAGTGTCGATCAGAAAAAGTGTGGTTCAGAAGTGTTGATCAGGTGTCGCTCAAAAGTGTCGCTCAGAAGTGTCAATGAGAAGTGTGGGTCGGAAGCGTTGAGAAGGGTTCCTCAAAAGCGTCGATCAGAAGTGTTGCTCATCAGAGTCAATCAGAAGCGTGGTTCAGCAGCGTTGCTCAAACTGTCGATCAGAAGTGTCAATCAGAAGTGCGGATCAAAAGTGTTGCTCAGAAGTGTCGATCAGAAGTGTTGCTCAGAAAAGTCGATCAGAAAAAGTGTGGTTCAGAAGTGTTGATCAGGTGTCGATCTGTGGGTCGGAAGTGTTGCTCACAAGTGTTGATGAGAAGGGTTCCTCAAAAGTGTCGATCAGAAGTGTTGTTCAGAAGTGTCGCTCAGAAGTGTCAATTCAGCAGTGTTGCTCAGAAGTGTCGTTCAGAAGTGTCGATGAGCAGTGTGGATCAGAAGTGTTGGTCAGAAGTGTTGCTCAGAACTGTCGATGAGAAGTGTGGATCAGACATGTTGCTCGTCAGTATCAATCAGAAGTGTGGTTCAGCAGCGTTGCTCAAACTGTCGATCAGAAGTGTCAATCAGAAGTGCGGATCAAAAGTGTTGCTCAGAAGTGTCAATCAGAAGTGTTGCTCAAAAAAGTCGATCAGACAATGTTTCGCTCAGAAGTGTTGCTCAGAAGTGTCGATCAGAAAAAGTGTGGTTCAGAAGTGTTGATCAGGTGTCGCTCAAAAGTGTCGCCCAGAAGTGTCAATGAGAAGTGTGGGTCGGA
The DNA here is from genome assembly GCA_963377175.1 of Effrenium voratum. Lineage (NCBI taxonomy): Eukaryota > Dinophyceae > Suessiales > Symbiodiniaceae > Effrenium > Effrenium voratum. The sequence goes on along the minus strand of CAUJNA010002201.1, from coordinate 958,790 downwards.
AGCGTTGAGAAGGGTTCCTCAAAAGCGTCGATCAGAAGTGTTGCTCATCAGAGTCAATCAGAAGCGTGGTTCAGCAGTGTTGCTCAAACTGTCGATCAGAAGTGTCAATCAGAAGTGCGGATCAAAAGTGTTGCTCAGAAGTGTCGATCAGAAGTGTTGCTCAGAAAAGTCGATCAGAAAATGTTTCGCTCAGAAGTGTTGCTCAGAAGTGTCGATCAGAAAAAGTGTGGTTCAGAAGTGTTGATCAGGTGTCGCTCAAAAAGTGTCGCTCAGAAGTGTCAATCAGAAGTGTTGCTCAAAAAAGTCGATCAGAAAAAGTTTCGCTCTGAAGTGTTGCTCGGAAGTGTCGATCAGAAAAAGTGTGGTTCAGAAGTGTTGATCAGGTGTCGCTCAAAAGTGTCGCTCAGAAGTGTCAATCAGAAGTTGTGCTCAGACGTGTCGCTCAGAAGTCTAGTACGCGCTGGAAGATCGCAACTTTGTAGTGCAAGTCTAGTGCGCGAAGTACAGGCTTCCAGCTCTAGCTGGAAAATCGCAACTTTGTGGCACAAGTATAGCGCGCGAAGTAGAGGTTTCAGGAAAATCACAACTTTGAAGCGCAAGTCTAGTGCACGAAGTACAGGTTTCCAGCTCCAGCTCGAAAAATCGCAACTTTGTAGTACCAGTCTACCGCGCGAAGTACAGGCTTCCAGCTCCAGCTGGAAAATTGCGACTTTGTAGTACAAGCCTAGTACTGGACAATCGCGACTTTGTTGTACAAGTCTAGTACGCGAAGTACAGGTTTCTAGCTCGACTAGCTGGAAAATCGCGACTTTGTAGTACAAGTCTAGTACGCAAAGTACAGGGCTCTAGCTCTAGCTGGAAAATCGCCACTTTGTAGTACAAGTCTAGTACGCGAAGTACAGGTTTCCAGCTCCAGCTGGTAAATTGCGACTCTGTAGTACAAGTCTAGTACGCGAAGTGCAGGTTTCCAGCTCTAGCTGGAAAATCGCAACTTAGTAGCACAAAGTCTGCCAGAAGAGCATGGCTTACCGCGTGGCAGCAGAATAGGTCGCTCCGTTTTCCGAAGCCTCCGCCAAAGGCGAAGAAGCCGTGACAGCGACCCGTGGGAGAAACAGCATGGGCGGGCTGGCGCTGCACTGCCTCTGAGGCATATCTACGTGATCCCAAACTCTCCTGCCACAACTGATCGTATCCATTGCGTTCCAATGGTTTTCATGTTCCTGTAGAAGCCTCGCGGGGCTGAAAAACATACTTTTCCATCATTTGCGTTCCAGTGTGTTTCAGTGTTGACACCTGTGTTTTTTTTAGCATGATCAGCTCGGTGATGTCAAGCGTTCCATGGGGATTGTTGCCGAGGTGTGACTTAGGAGTGACGACTTCGGAGTTCTTTGCTCTTGTACGGGCACCGCAGCGTAGAAAGGAGTTGTCAGAGCCAAGCACCGAGCCAGCCAAAGGTGCTATCCGTCTTTAGCTTTGAATGGCTTGGTCACTCTAGCTGCGATTTCGGCAGGAATAGTGGTGCTCTCTTCATGGTTTGAACCATCCTGAGTCGTACTGATCTCTGGGCATTTGTTTGTTGAACAGGCACTGGTGCCTTACTTCCATTACTCGCGATGCCCACGTCTGCGTTTGAATGTACGCTAGGTTCATCGCAAAGTGCAAGGCCAAACGGGCGATCCACAACTCTTGAGGACGGTCGGTACACGCATGGAAGGAGTTGTTAGATTTTATGTTGGAATCGGCGTTTGCGATGCTTCTACACCACGCCCCAACCCAGTATCCCGCTAGAGCAGCTCGCCGGTGGATCCCGCCGAGTATCCCGCCAGAGCAGCTCGCCAGTGGATCCCGCCGAGTATCCCGCCAGTGGCTCCCGCCCAGTATCCCGCCAGAGCTGCTCGCCAGTGGATCCCGCCGAGTATCCCGCCAGAGCGACTCGCCAGTGGATCCCGCCGAGTATCCCGCCAGAGCGGCTCGCCAGTGGATCCCGCCGAGTATCCCGCCAGAGCGGCTCGCCAGTGGATCCCGCCGAGTATCCCGCCTGAGTAGCTCGCCAGTGGATCCCACCGAGTATCCCACCACTGCAGCCCGCCAGTGGATCCCGCCGAGTATCCCGCTGAGTATCCCAGAGTAGCTCGCCAGTGGATCCCGCCGAGTATCCCGCTGAGTGTCCCTTGCCGGTGGATCCTGGATCCCGCCTGTATCCCGCCAGAGCAGCTCGCCAGTCTGGTTTTGCTTAGTGTCCCGCCCGGCGCACATTTGGGTTTACATTTCATGTTGGTGCCTTCGTGTTTTGAGTGTGCCCTGAGGCTCGGAAAGGTGATGCTTTTGCGCTGCTTTGGGTTGTGAATAAGCAAATTTGTTTAATCCCCCGTCGGGTTTCTTTTTGGAAGGGGCTTGGCTTTTGTTAACGGAACCTATGTTTGAGTTCTCGAGATCGACTCGCAGACAAGTGGAGTTTGACACACAGACAGGTGGAGAAGGCTCTCAATGCAAAGCTTGTTGAGCAGTCATAGGCCCCAAGCCACTCGAAAACCATGCTTGAATTCACCGGTCGTAAGCTCGTGAGTGTGGAGGGTGGGGATTGCTCGAAGCAAAGTAATTTCGTTTTTTCCTACTTGTTTATTGTGAACAAAGCCGTTGGCCCTCATTATTGGACCGCCCGAGTTGCGCATTGCGTTGCTTTTACACTGTGTTTTTAGGAACTTACATTGGCCAACTCCGGTAGCACAACGATCTCAAGCCCACATTCCATTATATTTCCCTATCTTCGATTTTTCGGACGGCCCGAAATGCACAACCTGGGTTGCCATTGGAGCCTTGAGTGAAGTTGCCGGGCCGATTTTCTTCCCCTCATGCGAGGCCAAGGTGCCCAGCAGACACCTAGTGGGCGAAGGGCGCATAATTCAGGAGTAAAGTTTTCTGGTTGATTGCTGGGGAGGGGGGGGTGGGGGTGTCCCATTTGAGAGGAAAACCTTCACTTTTGCAGGGGGGCCCTTTAATAATCTGCCAGGTATCACTCTGGGTCGACATGACTCGCATGGCATCCAGTGGCGTTTTTTTGCCGCAAGAGGGCCATGCGATGCAGCGTCTACGGAATCACCATCACCACATGTACATGCCGTCTTTGTGACAGATCAGACAGAGAGTCATGATGATCAGGTATGACCAGCAACTGCAAACGGGCTCATGACCATCAATTTTCATTGATCCCTGGATGTGCCCTCTTTTTCAGACAATAACCCGCAGACTCTTTATGGCCTCCCCATGGCCCCGCGATATGACAAGTACAGTTGTGCAATCCATGCAGCGTGAACACCGAAGACCTGCACCCAATGACCACTACTTAATGACATTGCTTGTATCTAAGAAGTCTGTCAAAAGGACACTGCCATTGCAACCGTATGGCAAATGATGGTCCTGTTGGAAGTGCCTTTTCTTGGTACCCCATTATTTGAGGTACTGCGACAAATACGGTATTGTTGTAGACGCTTTTGCCAATCCATGCCTTAAGGTACGGAGTGACTGTCCAACGTCACTGAATTCCAAAAAGGGATATGTTCATATTGTACAAGGTGCGATGTTTCGCTCGTGAGCGTGTTCATTTGCCTGATTCGTGCAGACCTCCCTATCCAGCCTGCCAATCGTTTGGAAGCCTGTAGAAGTTGTGCTGACGCGCTCTCAGGTCATGTGGCGGGCCCACTGCGAGGGTTTGGCGACATGATTGACTTCAGCTGAGGGGCGAATCCTACATCTCTAGACGCAGACTGAGCTAAACTACCTGCCCCTGCTGCTCTCAAAGCACAATTGTAACCCAGGGGTTGCTCAATTGAAGCTATGTAGGGATTCCCCGATACAATGTTGCTTGCTTGGGAATTTGGTCTCGCCAAATTTATGCTTGCGTGTTTAACGGTTGTGCTGAAATGCACTTTGGCTGATGAGAGTGATGCGCGGAGGTGCCCAATTCTTGTTTCAGGAGTTATATTAAGCTCACCGATTGTGGGTAGCGCACCCATCACTGACGCGACACTATTTTGCAAAGTGATGTCAGTTTGATTGTTTATTCCCCCAACCGCGAACAACCAACCGCCGCGTGGAACATCATGTTGCTGGTGGCCGGTGTGATCAAAATTGTGCAATATCATCCGGAACTCATTGCAGCAGGTTAGCCATGTAATTTCTGAGAACATTGGGCGACTGGAATGAGCAGCATTCTGCTATATCACCTATCCATCCTGGCTAATTCGTTTGTAATTTGTATGTACGACAGGCCTTGCTAGCATCTGGCATGCAATCAACCGCCCTTCAGGGCCCATACCAACACTCCGCGCGAGTTTTCTTGCTCTTCCACATGCGCCGGCACAAGGCACACGCTGGCAGCACAGGCGGCAGCCGCTGCTCAGCCCCTTTGGCTTTAGAGCTACTGGGATTAAGCAAAATCCAAGGAACGTCCATGGCCATTTGGGACAAGCAGTAAAGCGATGACATTGTCGCCTCGGATGAATCAGACAGCAGTTCTCAAGGGGTCCTCATTGTGTCCAAGTGTCTGGCCTTGCCCGAGTTGTTCTTCCACAAGAGCAACGACACAACACCCGGACACAGATGTTCATTTGTTTTCACTGCCCCACGTAAAGCAGTATGCAATGTTGATGCAAGGTCGAGAGTTAGCGACGTCTTTTCTCCAGAGGCCGTATTCCTGATCTCAAAAGACCTTTCCGAGTTGCTTTTTCGTCGACTGCCACCGCGCCCTTTGACAGGCGGCTCGCTTGTACCCAGCAGTGGTGTCCGTGGACCAGGAGGTGTGGATCCACCAGGAGAAACATGAATGAAGAAGATTCATTATTCCTGGAGATAGGTGAAGTCTTTCAGCCGTGTTTCCGCAATTGCTTCCCGTGAAGGCCTGTTGTTCAACACGCCGAATTGGACTGGTCTGAACATGCTTTGCCTCTTGTTGCCAAACAAGATGCAGCAGAACTCAGCGAGAGAGAGAGAGAGAGGGATAGAGAAAGAGACATATGTTGATGCATAAAGACATTGCATGGTTTCGCATATTCTGGATGTTCTGGGCATCCTATGTCTTGTGGCGAGGACAGCAATGGAGCTGCAGATGAACAGGGGCCCCAGTCAGAGGACTCTCGCAAGTTCATGGCGACCAATCATGAGTCGAGGGGGTCGTGGCTCATGTGCAAGAATTTAGCTCGGTACATGCTGAGGGACTTGGCAAGTGGGGTGCCGCGATTTGTAGGTATGGCCGACCTTTGAGAAGATGCTATTGAACCAGAACCTGCCTAGCTCTTAGGTAGTATCATGTTTCTGCGCAAACTATCTCTAGGGGAAGTGGCTTCAAGCGCGCAAAAGGTTCCCCGCTTAGGGGGTCGCTTCTTTGGCCTTCGCGCCCTGCTGCAATGAACCCAGATGGTTGTGGGAAAGCGGCCCTCCTTGTTCTTTTCTCCCCAACAGCAGAAAGCTTTGGGGTCTCAGCCCAGACAGGCTCCGGGGTGGTCCGGGGCGGTCCTGAGGTAAGGTTCCACGAGGGTTCCACGAGGTTCTGCGAGGGTTCCACGAGGTTCTGCGAGGGCTGCGATGCGAGGTGGTGTGAGCACTAAAAAGGGCACCGCATGCTGTTGGGGATGTCACCTGAGCTTATTGCATGTGGCGCCTTGTTGCAACTGGGGTGCCAGACGGCTTCCGCCGTAGACTTTCTTTTTATCCCCCTGCTTGGTCATTCGACTTCAGCGGGTGAAGTGCCATGCCATGGCACACAAAGAATGTTCAAGATGCGAGCTTGAAGGACACATGGGCTTTTGCGTTTGTCTGGCAATGAACCCAGAGTGGGTGCTTTCTTCTTGGTTTCCCTTGAGCCAGCCCGCAAAAGCGCGCCTTTTCACCAAAAACGACACCCATTAGGCTCAGGCAGGGCGCAGAGGCTCTATCAAAAGAGGAGGTCCAGAAGTTCCAGCTGCTCAGGCGCCCGTTCGCAGGGAGCGGTGTCCTTTTCAACTAGACACGGAGAGAGAGAGAGAGAGAGAGAGAATTTTCAGCTTGGTTCTAATCTTTGTTGTGCTGGTGGTGTCATGTTTGCCTTCTTTGAAACCACACCCAAGACGGCCGTAGCTTTAAGACTCGCACTCGAGTCTTGACCTCTCGCCTGGGTGCCGGATGCCCAGTCATGCCACCAAACCTATGGGCAGCCTTGCAATGGCCATTGCTGATGGCTAGCAGTTGCAACAGCTGAGTAAAGACACGAGACAAGTCGCATCTTGTTGCAAAGGCTGGCGCAAACAAGTTGCAGCTTCGAGCAGTTCACGTGAACTGGGCATGTCTTGATGTCCTCGCCCTGCGCCTGCAGGCCCGGCAGCTGCTGGTTCACAAGGCCAGCGCTTTGAAGTAGCAGGCTGACTATGCACGAGGAGGCCTCTGATGGCGGCGGTGAAATTGGCATACTACCCCAAACCCTAAGGGCCCATCCCAGCCATGACAAGCAGCCTATGCCTCAGCCGCGCAAAAACTTGTGACACAAGACACGTGGAGTTACCAGTGCTTGGCCAGGTGAGCGAAAAACACGTGGAGTTGTCGATCCAGACCAAAGCGCCAAGCCAAAGAAGCCATACCAGTTGAATGGCAGGACAGGTTGATGGAGCTGGTGCCGTGGCCTTGCCAAGCCGCAACTCGCCAGGTTTCCGGCTGTCCGGAAACAAGGATCCAGCTAGATGTTGGGATATCCCAGTCGGACTCTGCCCACGTGGGTAGATAAGAATAATGGCGCGATATGCTATGGGTCAAGGTGGGCAACTGGTCGCTGTCTGCAGGGATTGTGGCTCATGCATAACGAGGAACTGGGACCTAGTGTTCTGTGGGAGCTAAGGCGTCGGCTAAAGAACGAGGCTGGGTGCGGAATGCCAAGTCAAATGCCAGGCTCTCCTTTCTGCGATTGTCGGTGCAAAGGGTCACTAGGTGTGTTTGGGAGCGGGGAGCAGTGGGAAAGCGCTTATATATTTTGAGGGCCGACACATGCTGGCCAGAACGGGTCAAAGCAACGACTCGCAAGCCTAAACCGGCTCTGCAACAGGAATCTTCTCAGTTGAAGGTTGCCCCTGGGGACCCGCAGGCGGTTTTGAGTAGTTTTTAGAGTAGGCGTCCATTTCCCCCAAAAGGGGAGCTATAAGTCAACCACGCAGGGTTGCTCCAATGGTTGACCAAAAGTCATGCGCAGGCATTGGAACCCTGGTGTTGACTCGCTACTTGGCCGGTTTGCATGCCGCATATGTGGGACCTGCTCATGGAAGAGACATACGCTCGAGCAGGCACGCCAGAGATCCGGGCCGCACTGAGTTTCAACCGCCGTGTGCTGGGTTTCGGCAGCTGGATATAGAATTGATCCTGAGCCGTGAATTGATTGACCCGGTTTTGGATAGCCCTAAAGAAGTTCAATTGCCTTCCCCAATACGCACACTGACAGATTCCTGGAAAGGAGAGGGGAGGGAGCCCTGACCCTCGTGCCCTTTTTCTTGGCGGACACGGATGAATTTGGCAGGCGTGGAAGGCAAGCTGAAGACCTTGGCGGCACATGCCTCGGGCAGCCGAACAGGTGGTACAGGTGTCGTGTTTGTTTGGATAGAATGCGAACCGCAGGGTTCATGCAGTTGGCAGTGGCTTTGACTTGTTCGGGCATGGCACGCTTCAGAAGGTCCAAGGGAAGCTGCGTGACAGGAGAGTTGCATTGCGGAATTCCAGGCTCGCCTGACTCGGCTGACTCATCCTTGAGACCGCAGCCAGGTTGGGGTCAAGGTTGGGGGTTTCGCGAGGCAGATTTGAAGGCCGAGGCAGCACGGAGAAGGGACGGAATGTCTGCAGAGAGTGAGCCCGGACCCGCGACGCGGGCTCTGGCGACGCCAGCCCTGCCCTGTGGCTCGAAAGGAGTGACTTTGCAGTCCAGCACGGTGTTCACCCCCGGCAAAGCAGGGCTCCCTTTCCATGGTTTTCTTTTAGCTTCCAGTTGAATTCCTTGTCAAGCATGACACAGATTCGACTAGTATTCTTCAAACCTGCCTGAGAAGACGAGACCCCACCAACTCGGATGCATGCCCTGTGGGCCTCATTTGTCTTTCTCAGAATAGGGTACCTTACAAATCGCCCATATTGGTTGGCCAGGTTTTTAGACATCAATTAAAACGAGGTTTACCATGTTGAGACATACCCGGAGGCCATGCTCCGTTTTTTGGCTTTGCTGTTCGTGGCCACCAATGAAGTGCAGGCGGCGCATGCACGGAATCAGTGTTGACCTTCTCTCTGCGTCTCTTTGTGTCTCTCTCGTTGTGTCTCTCTGTGTCGCCCTGTGTCTCTCTGAGTCTTTCTGTGTCTCTCTTTCTCTCTGTGTTTCTCTGTGTCTCTCTCGGAGTCTCTCTGTGTCTCTTTCCGTGTCTCTCTGTGTCTCTTTCTGTGTCTCTCTGTGTCTCCCTGTGTCTGTCTGAGTCTTTCTGTGTCTCTCTCTCTCTCTCTCTCTGTGACTCTCTGTGTCTCTCTCGGTCTCTTTGTCTCTCTCTGAGTCTCTCTGTGTCTCTCTGTGTCTTTCTGTGTCTCTCTGTTTCTCTCTGTGTCTCTTTGTGTCTCTCTCCGTGTCTCTCTGTGTCTCTCTGAGCCTTTCTGTGTCTCTCTCTCTCTCTCTCTCTGTCTCTCTCTGTGTCTCTCTGTGTCTCTCTGAGTCTTTCTGTGTGTCTCTCTCTCTGTGTCTTTCTGTGTCTCTCTCTGTGTCTGTTTCTGTGTCTCTGTCTGTGTCTCTGTTTGTGTCTCTGTCCGTCTCTGTCTGTGTCTCTGTCTGTCTCTGTCTGTCTGTCGGTCTGCCTGTCTGTCTTTCTGTTTGCTTTTGAGAGTTCCCTCTTCAGGTTGGTGTGAAGGAGGACCACACGGAACATCACACATTTTTTGGGGTCCCTCTGTTTGGGCACGACGTGTCCAGATGAGGTTCGGTCAAGGTATCCGATGCCCTATGGTCATTTGGGAGGGACATTGGGGACTCACTAAATTCCCCCTCCCCCAAGAAAATGGGACGGATGTGGGAGGCGTTTTTTTTTGGCACCCTTTCAACTTGTTGGGGTTGCTGAAGGGGAACCCTTCGTTGTCAAAACAACATGGTCTCTAGTTTTTGACACATCACCAGATGGGCTCGGTTGAGCAATCACTGGTCATCTCGGCCATTTGTTGTTCCTCGCCCCAAAACAGCTTTCAACTCCCAAAGTTCTCCTAAAATAGTAGCCGCTTCCTAAAGAAAAGCATGGGGCAATGCCCATACCTTTGGGCATACCTTTGGGCCTTCCCTCTTTTCGCGCTCTTGGCCGTGTCCTCCGCACACTGGGCGAGGCAGAACCTGACCATGGCCAGCTGCGAGCGCCGCCCTCGATCAGGATTGATGGGCAGATGCCCTTATCCTCACACGGGCATCCTTAGATGCCCCCGAAATTGACGTGCCCCCGGGGCGAGGGTTGCCGCTGGGTTCTCCTGGCATATATACACACGCACATATATATATATATATACATACATTTTCCTTATCGACGGAAGAGTAGAAGAACTCACGTGTACGGCAACTACCTGAAAGGCAGATGCTTGACGGAAGTCAAGAGAGGAGTAAGCACCACGAGAAAATATGTGCGCGCCTGTGGTGGGAGAATAGACATGTGCAAAAAGCGCGGCCCTGTGCGTGAATTGGCGTCTCGGGAGAGCTGAAAGCTGGCCTGTTGCCGGCGTCTGTTCGGATCATGTTCGGACCACGTTCGGACTGCCCATTGGCACGGCAACGCAGAGGCTTCGCAAGACTTGAATTGCGTAGCAGGTGCAGCTGATCAAACTCACAGCTCGCAGGGCCTAGAAGGAGCCACCTGTGGTCAACCTCACACCACACTGGGCCTGGAAGGAGTCACCTGTGATCAAACTCACAGCAGGCTCGCCCTGGAAGGAGGCACCTGTGATCAAACTCACAGCACGCTGGGCCTGAAAGGAGGCATTTGTGATCAAACTCACAGCACGCTGGGCCTGAAAGGAGGCATTTGTGATCAAACTCACGGCAGGCTCGGCCTGCAAAGAGGCACCTGTTCAATCTCACACCACGATGGGCCTGAAAGGAGGCACCTGTGATCAAAACTCACACTCGACGGGGCCGTGATCAAGCTCACGCCAGACGGGGCCGGTGATCACGCCCAGGCATCGGGGCCTGTGATCACGCACCAGGGGCCTGTCACACAAGGTCTCTGATCAAACTCACACCGACGGGGCCTGGGGCCAGGCCGTCTGGTGTTTTTCCGCAGGGTTCACTTGGCCCGACATTGGCGCAATCTCAGAGATGAGCATTCAGGCTCTTTCCTTGTTTAGGAAGATTGCCAAGGAAGGTGAGTGAGTTTGCCTCCTGGAGGCCCATCACATCTCTCAATTTTGATGTTTTATGCCCTTTAAACAAGAAATATTTGTCAAAACATCATCCTGAAATAATTTCCCAATGCTTCATACCAAGCATTCACTTTTCAAGCCTTTGTTGTTGGTGCATTTTCCCATTTGAAGCCACAAGGCCATGCTGAAAAGAAGGCACCAATTCACGCTGTCAGCCTTGGAACACGGGAAGACCTCAATTAACTCAATTGAAAAAACTTAACTGGAAAAAAAAACTCAGACCGGGAGAAAGCCGCAGCTCCGCTTCCCACCTCCGTGTCGGAAAGAGAATCTCCCCGTCCTCGTCTTCCTCGTCTTACTCCTAGCCGGGGAGGGGGGCCGAGCCCTGGGACCCTCCAAGCTGGCCGACGGGGACCCGTGGAGTCAGAGGAGTCAGCTTCAGCAACGTGCTTCAAGCAACGAAATTGAACTGAAAGACTGAAGTTGAAATTTCCCGCGTGTTTTCAACTTGTGCTTTTTGTGCTTATTTGAAAAGATTCTTTGTGTTCGTTTCAATTTCTTCTTGCTTGCCTTGTGTTTAGTGAAGCGCCAAAACAGCTGGTTTTGGAGAAGAGCGTGGGCATGTCGGCGCGTCTCCACCTGGCTTCAAGGGCCGTAACAGAAAGCTGCAGAGAGCTGCAGAGAGCTGCAGAGTGGCAAGCGGGCGGGCTTGGCCCAGGCGAAGGTGCAACTTTCTAGGGATCTTGACTGGTGTCTAGGGGATTTTTGCCGGTTTGCAGGGGGATTTGGAGTTGGACCGGGTTTTAGACAGATTTGTGGATTTTAGAGGGGATTAGATTTGTTTCTAGATGGGAAGTTGACCGGTTTCTAGGGGCGATTTCGGTCTCTAGAGGGGAATTTGACAAGGTTTTAGAGGGGATTTGATCGGTTTCTCAGGGGGGAAGAAACGGTTCTAGGCGGATCGGAGTTGGATTTGTTTTTGGAAGGGATTTGACGGTGGTTTGACTGGTTTCCACAGTTTTTAGGGGGGATTTGAGTTTTTGAAGGAAATTGGACCGCCGGTTGGTTTCCACAATTCCCGAAAGCATGGCGAAGGGTTCTTCCGCTGGGTTCACTTGAGTTGTTCTCATGAGAGTCATTACAAGGTGTCATTGCAAGGAATCATCATCATGAAAGTCATTGCAAGGAGTCATTGCAAGGAGTCATTGCAAGGAGTCATTGCAAGGAGTCATGAGAGTCATTGCAAGTTGCAAGGAGCCAAGTGCACGGAGTTAAGTGCAAGTTGCAAGTGCAAGGAGCCAAGTGCACGGAGTTAAGTGCAAGTTGCAAGTGCAAGGAGCCAAGTGCAAGGAGTCAAGTGCAAGTTGTAAGTGCAGGGAGTCAAGTGCAAGTTGCAAGTGCATGGAGTCAAGTGCAAGTTGCAAGTGCAAGGAGTCAAGTGCAAGTGCAAGTTGCAAGTGCAAGGGGTCAAGTGCAATTGACTTGCGAGGAGTTAAAATGTCTTCTTAGGGCGGCGGGGTAGTGCCGACGACACTACACTCTGAACACCCCAGGCTGGCCAGCATGTCTTGGCACGAACACCAGGCTGGCCAGCACTGGCCCATGTCTTGGCACCAGCGAACAGCATGTCTTGGCACAAGCACCAGGTTGGCCGCATGTCTTGGCACGAACACCCAGACTGGCCGCATGTCTTCGCATGAGCACCAGACTTGGACTGGCCGCATGTCTTGGCACCAGCATCAGGCTGGCCGCATGTCTTGGCACGAACACCAGGCTGGCCCATGCCTTGACACGAACACCAGACTGGCCGCATGTCCTGGCACAAGCACCAGGCTGGCCGCATGTCTTGGCACAAGCACCAGATTGGCCGCATGTCTTGGCACGAACACCCAGGCTGGTCCATGTCTTGGCACGAACACCAGACTCAGACTGGCCGCATGTCTTGGCACAAGCATCAGGCTGGCCACGGCTCAAACACCAGGCTGGCCGCATCTCTTGGCACAAACGCCAGGCTAGCCCATGTCTTGGCACGAACACTGTCTTGGCACGAACACAAGCCTGGCACGAACACCAGGCTGGCCCATGTCTTGCACGAACACCAGACTGGCCGCATGTCTTGGCACAAGCGCCAGGCTGCCCCATGTCTTGGCACGAACACAAGACTGGCTGGCCCATGTCTTGGCACGAACACTGTCTTGGCACGAACACAAGCCTGGCACGAACACCAGGCTGGCTCATGTCTTGCACGAACACCAGACTGGCCGCATGTCTTGGCACAAGCAACAGGCTGGCCCATGTCTTGGCACGAACACCAGACTGGCTGCATGTCTTGGCACGAACACCAGGCTGACCGCATGTCTTGGCACGAGCACCATGTTGGCACGAACACCAGGCTTGCCCATGTTTTGCCACGAACACCGGGCTGGCCCATGTCTTGGCACGAACACCAGACTGGCGGCATGTCTTGGCACTGGCACAAACACCTGGCCCATGTCTTGACACGAACACCAGACTGGCCGCAAGCACCAGGCTGGCGCATGTCTTGGCACGAACACCAGGCTGGCTCATGTCCATGTCTTGGCACAAGCACCAGGCTGGCCGCATTTCTTGGCATGAACACCAAGACTGGCCGCATGTCTTGTCACAGACTGGCCCATGTCTTGGCACGAAGACCAGGCTGGCCCGTGTCTTGGCTTGAACAGCATGTGTTGGCACAGCAAGTCTTGGCACGAACACCAGGCTGGCCCATGTCTTGGCACGAACACCAGACTGGCCGCATATCTTGGCACAAGCACCAGGCTGGGCCGCATGTCTTGGCACACCAAGTCTTGGCACCAACACCAGGCTTGCCCATGTCTTGGCACAGGCTGGCCGCATGTCTTGGCACAAGCATCAGGCTAACCGCATGTGTTCGCACGAACATCAGGTCTGGCCGCATGTCTTGCCACAAGCACCAGGCTGGCCACATGTCTTGGCACGAACACTGGACTGGGCGCATGTCTTGGCATAAGCACCCGGCTGGCCGCATGATTTGGCACGAGCACCAGGCTGGCCCATGGCGTGGCACGAACACCAGGCTGGCCCATGTCCATGTCTTGGCACAAGCACCAGGCTGGCCGCATGTCTTGACGAACACCAAGACTGGCCGCATGTCTTGTCACCAACACCACGAAGTCCAGGCTGGCCCATGTCTTGGCACGAACAGCATGTGTTGGCACAGCATGTCTTGGCACGAACACCAGGCTGGCCCATGTCTTGCACGAACACTAGACTGGCCGCATGTCTTGGCACAAGAACCATGCTGGCCGCATGTCTTGGCACGAACACCAGGCTGGGCCGCATGTCTTGGCACGAACACCAAGTCTTGGCACCAACACCAGGCTTGCCCATGTCTTGGCACAGGCTGGCCGCATGTCTTGGCACAAGCATCAGGACCGCATGTGTTGGCACAAGAATTAGGCTGGCCCGCGTCTTGGCACGAACACCAAGCTGCCGCATATCTTGGCACGAACACCACGCTGGACGACGTGTCTTGGCACGAACACCAGGCTGGCCGCATGTCTTGGCACAAGCACTAGGCTGGCCACATGTCTTGGGCACGAACACCAGGCTGGCCCTTGTCTTCGCACGAACACCAGACTGCCCGCGTCTCTTGGCCTATGTCTTGGCACGAACAGCAGGCTGGCCTGGCACGAACACCAGACTGGCGGCATGTCTTGGCACGAGCACAAGACTGGTCGCCTGTCTGGGCACGAACACAAGACTGGCCGCATATCTTGGCACAAGCACCAGGCTGGCTGCATGTCGTGGCACGAACACCAGGCTGGCCCACGTCTTGGCACGAACACCAGACTGGCCGCATGTCTTGGCACAAGCATCAGGCTGGCCCTTGTCTTCGCACGAACACCAGACTGGCCGCACAAGCACCAGGCTGGCCCATGTCTTGGCACAAACATCAGGCTGGACAGCATGTCTTGGCACGAACACCAGGCTCGCCCATGTCTTGGCCACACCACCAGACTGGCCACATGTCTTGGCACAAGCACCAGGCTGGCCGCATGTCTTGGCACGTGTCTTGGACTGGCTGCATGTGTTGATAAGCACCAGGCTGGCTGCATGTCTTGGCACGAACACAGCCAGTCTGGTGTTGGCACGAACACCAGGCTAGGCTGGCCCAAGTCTTGGCACAAGCACCAGGCTGGCCCACTTCGAACACCAGGCTGGATGTCTTGGCACAAACACAGTCCGGCCGCATGTCTGCGCACGAACACCAGGCTGGCCCATGTCTTGGCACGAACACCAGGCTGGCCCATGTCTTGGCACAATTCCTAGCACAATCTTGGCGCGAACACCAGGCTCGCTCCTGTCTTGGCACGAGCCAGACTGGCCGCATGTCTTGACAAGCACCAGGCTGGCTGCATGTGTTGGCGCGAACACGGCCAGCCTGGTGTTGGCACGAACACCAGGCTGGCCCATGTCTTGGCACGAAAACCAGACTGGCCGCATGTCTTGGCACAAGCACCAGGCTGGCCGCATGTCTTGGCACAAACACCAGACTGGCCGCATGTCTTGGCACGAACACCAGCCGGCATAGGCTGGCCCATGTCTTGGCACAAACACCAGGCTGCCTGGCCGCATGTCTTGGCGCAGCATGCCTTGGCACGAACACCAGCTCGCCCATGTCTTGGCACGAACACCAGGCTGGCTGCATGCAACGAACACCAGCTGGCCCATGTCTTGGCACGAACACCAGACTCCAGGCTGGCCACATGTCTTGGCACGAGCGCCGGACTGGCCAATGTCTTGGCACGAACACCAGGCTGGCCCATGTCTTGGCCAAGCACCAGAGTGGCCGCATGTCTTGCACCAGGCACCAGGCTGGCCAGCATGTCTTGGCACAAGCACCAGGCTGGCCACGAACACCAGCGTCATGTCTTGGCACGAACACCCGGCTGGCCCATGCCTTGGCACGAACACCAGGCTGGCCGCATGTCTGAACACCAGACTGGCCGCTTGTCTTGGCACAAGCACGTCGCATGTCTTGGCACGAACACCAGGCTGGACAGCATGTCTTGGCACGAACACCAGGCTCGCCCATGTCTTGGCCAGACCACAAGACTGGCCACATGTCTTGGCACAAGCACCAGGCTGACCGCATGTCTTGGGACGAACCAGACTGGCCGCATGTCTTGACAAGCACCATGCTGCATGTCTTGGCACGAACACAGCCAGTCTGGTGTTGGCACGAACACCAGGCTAAGCTGCATGGCCGATGTCTTGGCAAGAAAACCAGACTGGCCGCATGTCTTGGCACAAGCACCAGGCTGGCCCACTTCGAACACCTTGCTGGCCAGCATGTCTTGGCACAAACACAGTCTGGCCACCGGCCCATGTCTTGGCACGAACACCAGTTGGCCCCGTCTTGGCACGAACACCAGGCTGGCCCATCTGCCCGCGTGTCACAAGCATCAGGCTGGCCGCATGTCTTGGCACGAACACCAGGCTCGCCCATGTCTTGGCACGAACGACATGCTGGCCAGCCTGGTGTTCGTGCCAAGGTATGTTAGCCAGCCTGGTGTTTTTGCCAAAACATGCTGGCCAGCCTGGTGTTCGTGCCCAGTTATGCTGGCCAACCTGGTGTTCGTGCCAAGACATGCTGGCCAGCCTGGTTTTTGCAGCCAAGACATGCTGCAGCCTGGTGTCCGTACCAAGACTTGGGCCTGGCCAGCCTGGTGTTCGTGCCAAGACATGCTGACCAGCCTGGTGTTCGTGCCATCTAAGACATGCTGGCCAGCCTGGTGTTTGTGGCAAGACATGCCGGCCAGCCTGGTGTTTGTGTTCGTGCCAAGACATGCGCCAGCCTGGCACTGGCGTTCGTGCCAAGATATGGGCCAGCCTGGTGGACATGTGCTTCGTGCCAAGACATGCTGGCCAGCCTGGTGTTCCTGCCATGCTGGCCAGCCTGGTGTTCGTGCCAAGACATGCTGGCCAGCCTGGCGTTCGTGCCAAGACATGCTGGCCAGCTGCTGGCCAGCCTGATGTTCGTACCAAGACATGCTGGCCAGCCTGGTGTGTTCGCGCCAAGACATGCTGGCCAGCCTGGTGTCAGTACGAAGACTTGGGCCAGCCTGGTGTTCGTGCTAAGACATGGCCCGGCCTGGTGTCCACTGGTGTTCGTGCCAGGACATGCTGGCCATGCAGCCTGGTGTTCGTACCAAGACATGGCCAGCCTGGTTTTCGTGCAAAGACATGCTGGCCAGCTGCTGGCCAGCCTGATGTTCGTGCTAAGACATGCTGGCCAGCCTGGTGTTCGTGCAAAGACATGCTGGCCAGCTGCTGGCCAGCCTGATGTTCGTGCCAAGACATGCTGGCCAGCCTGGTGTGTTCGTGCCAAGACATGCTGGCCAGCCTGGTGTGAGTACCAAGACTTGGGCCAGCCTGGTGTTCGTGCCAAGACATGGCCCAGCCTGGTGTCGACTGGTGTTCGTGCCAAGACATGCTTGGCCAGCCTGGTGCTCGTGCCAAGACATACGCCAGCCTGGCCAGCCTGGTGTTCGAGCAGCCTAATGTTCAGCCTGCTGTTCGTGCCAAGACACAGGCTAGCCTGGTGTTCGTGCCAAGACATGCTGGCCAGCGTGGTGTTCGTGCCAAGACATGCTGGTCAGCCTGGTGTTTGTGCCAAGACATGGCCAGCCTGGTGTTCGTGCCAAGACATGGGACAAGACATGCTGGCCAGCCTGGTGTTCGTGCCAAGACATGCTGGCCAGCCTGGTGTTCGTGCCAAGACATGCTGGCCTGGTGTTCGTGCCAAGACATGCTGGCCAGCCTGGTGTTCGTGCCAAGTTTGTGCGAAGACATGCTGCGCAGCCTGGTGTTCGTGCCTGGCCAGCCTGGTGTTCATTAAAAGACATGCTGGCCAGCCTGGTGTTCGTGCCATGACATGCTCGCCAGCCAGGTGTTCGTGCCAAGAAATGCTGGCCAGCCTGGTCCGTGCCAAGACATGCTGGCCAGCCTGGTGTTCGTGCCAAGAGACCCTGGCCAGCCTGGTGTTTGTGCCATGCTGGCCAGCCTGGCGTTCTTGCCAAGACATGCTGTCCGGCCTGGTGCACTGGTGTTCGTGCCAAGACATGCTGGCCAGCCTGGTGTTCGTACCAAGACATGCTGGCCAGCCTGGTTTTCGTGCCAAGTTCGTGCCAAGCCCGGTGTTCGTGCCAAGACTGGCCAGCCTGGTGTTCGCGCCAAAACATGCTGGCCAGCCTGGTGTTCGTGCCAAGACATGCCGGCCAGCCTGGTGTTCGTGCCAAGTTCGTGCCAAGACATGCTAGCCAGCCTGGTGCTTGTGCCAAGACATGGTGGCCAGCCTGGCCAAGACATGCGCCACCATGGTGTTCGTGTCAAGACGTGAGACATGGGCCAGCCTGGTGTTCGTGCAGCCTGGTGTTCAGCCTGCTGTCATGGGCCGTGCCAAGACATGCTGGCCAGCGTGCTGACATGCTGGCCAGCCTGGTGTTCGTGCCTGGCCAGCCTGGTGCTTGTGCCAAGACATGCTGGCCAGCATGGTGTTCGTGCCAAGACATGGGCCAGCTTGGTGTGCGTACCAAAACATGAGCCAGCCTGGTGTTCGTGCGAAGACATGCTGGCCAGCCTGGTGTTCTGGCCAGCCTGGTGTTCCTGCCAAGACATGGCCAGCCTGGTTTTCATGCCAAGACATGATGGCCAGCCTGGTATTCGTGCCAAGACATGCTGCCCAGCCGCCAAGACATGCCGGCCCTTTGTTCGTGCCAAGTTCGTGCCAAGACACGCTGGCCAGCCTGGTGTTCGTGCTGAGGCATGGGCCAGACTGGTGTCCCTGGTGTTCGTGCCAAGACATGCGGCCAGCCTGGTGTTCGTGCTGGTGTTCGTCATGGACCAGCTGCTCGTGCCAAGACATGCTGGCCATGAGCCTGGTGTGCGTGCCAAGACATGCTGGCCAGCCTGGTGTTCTTGCCAAGACTTGCTGGCCAGCCTGGTGTTTGTGCCAAGGCCTGCTGGCCAGCCTGGTGAGACATGGGCAGCCTGGTCAAGACATGCTGGCCAGCCTGGTGTTCGTGCCAAGACATGCAGGCCAGCCTGGTGTTCGTGCCTGGCCAGCCTGGTGCTTGTGCCAAGACATGCTGGCCAGCCTGGTGTTCGTGCCAAGACATGCTGCCAGCCTGGTGTTCGTGCCAAGACATGCCGGCCAGCCTGCTGTTCGTAGGGGGCTGCTGTTCGTGCCAAGGGCATGGGCCAGCTTGGTGTTCGTGACAAGATATCCTGGCTAGCCTAGTTTTCGTGCCAAGACATGCTGGCCAGCCTGGGGTTCGTTCCAGGACATGCTGGCCAGCCAAGTGTTCGTGCCAAGACATGCTGGCCAGCCTGGTGTTCGTGCCATGCTGGCCAGCCTGGTGTTCGCGCCAAGTTCGTGCCAAGACATGTTGGCCAGCCTGGTGTTGCCAAGACATTGGCAGCCTGGTGTTCGTGCCCCTGGTGTTCGTGCTAAGACATGCCGTCCAGCTGGCCGGTGTTCGTGCCAAGACATGGGCCAGCCTGGTGTTCGTGCCAAGTTCGTGCCAAGACTTCGTGCCATGCTGGCCAGTCTGGTGCTCGTGCCAAGACATGCTGGCCAGCCTGGTGTTCGTGCCAAGACATGCTGGCCGGCCTGGTGTTCGTGCCAAGACATGCTGGCCAGCCTAGTGTTCGTGCCAGTGCCAAGACATGCTGGCCAGCTTGGTGACATGCTGGTGTTCGCGCGTGCCAAGACATGCTGGCCAGCCTGGTGTTCGTGCCAAGACATGCTGGCCAGCCTGGTGTTCGTGCCAAGACATGCTGGCCAGCCTGACGTTTGGGCCAGCTTGGTGTTTGTGCCAAGACATGATGGCCAGCGTGGTGTTCGTGCCAAGACATGCTGGCCAGCCTGGTGTTCGTGCCAAGACATGCGGCCGTGCCAAGACAAGACATGGGCCATCTTGGTGTTCGTGCCAAGACATGCGGCCGGCCTGGTGTTCGTGCCAAGACAAGACATGGGCCATCCTGGTGTTCGTGCCAAGATGTGCTGGCCAGCCCGGTGTTCGTGCCAAGACATGCTGGCCAGCCTTGTCCAAGACATGCTGGCCAGCCTGGTGTTCGTGCCAGGATATAAGACATGCTGGCCAGGCTGGTGCTCGTGCCAAGACATGCTGGCCAGTCTGATGTTCGTGCCAAGGCACAAGCAGCTGGTCCATGACGAAGGCTGGCCAGCACGAACACCAGGCATGTCTTGGCACGAAGACCAGGCTCACCAGTCTGGCCCATGTCTCAGCACGAACACCAGGCTGGCTACCATGTCTTGGCACAAACACCAGGCTGGCCAGCATGTCTTGGCACAAAATTGGCACGAACACAGGCTGGCCAGCATGTCTTGGCACAAACACCAGGCTGGCCAGCATGTCTTGGCACGAACACCAGGCTGGCCAGCATGTGTTGGCACTAACACCCATGTCTTGGCACGAACGCCAGGCTGGCCAGCATGTCTTGGCACGAACACCAGGCTGGCCAGCGTGTCTTGGAACGAACTTGGCACAAAAACCAGGCTGGCCAGGCACGAACACTAGGCTGGCCAGCATGTCTTGGCACGAACACCAGGCTGGCCAGCAGACCTTGGCACGAACACCCGGCTGGCCAGCATCGCCAGCGCCAGCACAAACACCAGGCTGGCCAGCATGTCTTGGCACGAACACCAGGCTGGCCCATGTCTCGGCACAAACACCAGGCACACCAGTCTGGCCCATGTCTCAGCACGAACACCAGAATGGCCACCATATGTCTTGGCCCGAACACCCGGCTGGCCAGCATGTCTTGGCACAAACACCAGGCTGGCCAGCATGTCTTGGCACGAACACCAGGCTGGACACCCATGTCTTGGCACGAACGCCAGGCTGGCGAGCATCTTGGCACGAACACCAGGCTGGCCAGCATGTCTTGGCACGAACATGTCACGAACACCAGCATGTCTTGGCACGACACCAGGCTGGCCAGCATATCTTGGCACGAACTTGGCACGAAAACCAGGCCGGCCAGCATGTCTTGGCACGAAAACCAGGCTGGCCAGCATGTCTTGGCACGAACACCACGTTGGCCAGCATGTCTTGGCACGAACACCAAGCTGGCCAGCATGTCTTGGCACGAACACTAGGCTGGCCAGCATGTTTTGGCACGAACACCAGTTGGCCAATGTCTTGGCACGAACACCTGGCCAGCATGTCTTGGCACAAACACCAGGCTGGCCAGAATGTACATGGCACGAACACCAAGGCTAGCAGCATGTCTTGCACTAACACCACCTTGGCACGAACGCCAGGCTGGCCAGCATGTCTTGGCACAAACACTGGGCAGGCTGGCCAACACCCATGACTTGGCACGAACGCCAGGCTGGCCAGCATTTCCTACGAAGACCTACTGGCCAGCGTCTTGGCATAAACACCAGTTTGGTAGGACGTCTTACACGAACACCAAACCTGGCCAGCATGTCTTGGGCCCAGCTGATGTTCGTGCCACTGGTGTTTGTGCCAAGACATGCTGGCCAGCCTGGTGTTCGTGCCAAGACACGCTGGCCAGCCTGGTGTTTGTGCTGAGCCTGGTGTTTGTGCCAAGACATAGGCCAGCCTCGTGTTCGTGCCAGCCTGGTGGGCCTGGTGTTCTTGCCAAGAGCCTGGTGTTCGTGCCAAGACATGGACCAGCCTGGTGTTCGTGCCAGGACATGGGCCAGCCTGGTGTTGATGCCAAGCTCTTGGCACGAACACCAGGCTGGCCCATGTCTTAGCACGAACACCAGGCTGGCCCATGTCTTGGCACGAACACCAGGCTGGCCCATGTCTTGGTACGAACACCAGGCTAGCCAGCATATCTTGGCACGAACACCAGGCTGGCCAGCATGTCTTGCCACGAACACCAGGCTGGTCAGCATGGCTGGGCACGAACACCAGGCTGGCCAGCATGTCTTGGCACGAACACCAGGCTGGCCAACATATCTTGGCAGGAAAACCAGGCTGGCCAGCCAGCATGTCTTGGCACGCACACCAGGCTGGCCAGCATGTCTTCGCCCGAACACCAGGCTGGCCAGCATGTCTTGGCACGAACAGGCTGGCCAGCATGTCTTGGCACGAACGCCAGGCTGGCCAGTAGGTCTTGGCACGAACACCAGGCTGGCCAACATGTCTTGGCACAAACTTGGCGCGAACACCAGGCTGGCCAGCATGGCAAACACACCGGCCAGCATGGCACGAACACCCGGCTGGCCAGCATGTCTTTTAATGAGCATCAGGCTGGCCAAGCGTGAACACCAGGCTGGGCAGCATGTCTTGGCACGAACTTGGCACGAACACCAGGCTGGCCAGCATGGCAGGAACACCAGGCTGGCCAGCATGTCTTGGCACGAACACCAGGCTGGCCAGCATGCCTTGGCACGAACACCAGCTGGCCATCTTGGCACGAACACCAGGCTGGCCAGCATGTCTTGGCACGAACACCAGGCTGGCCCATGTCTTGGCACGAACACCAGGCTGGCCAGCAAGTCTTGGCCAGCATGTCTTGCACAAACCTCAGGCTGGCCAGCATGTCTTGGCACGAACACCAGGCTGGCCAGCATGTCTTGGCACAAACACCAGGCTGCCAGCATCTCTTGGCACGAACACCAGGCTATGTCTTGGGCATGTCTTGGCACAAACACCAGGCTGGCCAGCATGTCTTGGCACGAACAGGCTGGCCAGCATGTCTTGGCAGGAACGCCAGGCTGGCCAGCATGTCTTGGCACGAACACCAGGCTGGCCAGCATGTCTTGGCACGAA
This sequence comes from Effrenium voratum, assembly GCA_963377175.1. Lineage (NCBI taxonomy): Eukaryota > Dinophyceae > Suessiales > Symbiodiniaceae > Effrenium > Effrenium voratum. The sequence continues at coordinate 936,573 of CAUJNA010002201.1, read as the reverse complement.
CATGTCACGAACACCAGCATGTCTTGGCACCACACCAGGCTGGCCAGCATATCTTGGCACGAACTTGGCACGAAAACCAGGCCGGCCAGCATGTCTTGGCACGAACACCAGGCTGGCCAGCATGTCTTGGCACGAACACCACGCTGGCCAGCATGTCTTGGCACGAACACCAAGCTGGCCAGCATGTCTTGGCACGAACACCAGTTGGCCAATGTCTTGGCACGAACACCTGGCCAGTATGTCTTTGCACAAACACCAGGCTGGCCAGCGTGTCTTGGCACGAACACCAGGCTGGCCAGCATGTCTTGGCACTAACACCCATGACTTGGCACGAACGCCCGGCTGGCCAGCATGTCTTGGCACGAACACTAGGCTGGCCAGCATGTCTTGGCACTAACACCCATGACTTGGCACGAACGCCAGGCTGGCCAGCATGTTTTGGCACGAAGACCTAGCTGGCCAGCATGTCTTGGCATAAACACCAGGTTGGGTAGGACGTCTTAGCACGAACACCAAACCTGGCCAGCATGTCTTGGGCCACGCTGATGTTCGTGCCACTGGTGTTTGTGCCAAGACATGCTGGCCAGCCTGGTGTTCGTGCCAAGACACGCTGGCCAGCCTGGTGTTTGTGCTGAGCCTGGTGTTCGTGCCAAGACATAGGCCAGCCTCGTGTTCTTGCCAAAAGCCTAGTGTTCGTGCCAAGACATGGACCAGCCTGGTGTTCGTGCCAGGACCTGGTGTTGATGCCAAGCTCTTGGCACGAACACCAGGCTGGCCCATGTCTTACCAGGCTGGCCCATGTCTTGGCACGAACACCAGGCTGGCCCATGTCTTGGTACGAACACCAGGCTAGCCAGCACATCTTGGCACGAACACCAGGCTGGCCAGCATGTCTTGCCACGAACACCAGGCTGGCCAGCATGGCTGGGCAGAAACCCAGGCTGGCCAGCATGTCTTGGCACGAACACCAGGCTGGCCAACATATCTTGGCAAGAACACCAGGCTGGCCAGCCAGCATGTCTTGGCACGAACACCAGGCTGGCCAGCATGTCTTCGCACGAACACCAGGCTGGCCAGCATGTCTTGGCACGAACAGGCTGGCCAGCATGTCTTGGCACGAACGCCAGGCTGTCTTGGCACGAACACCAGGCTGGCCAACATGCCTTGGCACAAACTTGGCGCGAACACCAGGCTGGCCAGAATGGCAAACACACCGGCCAGCATGGCACGAACACCAGGCTGGCCAGCATGATGAGCATCAGGCTGGCCAGGCTGGCCAGCATGTCTTGGCACGAACACCCGCTGGCCATCTTGGCACGAACACCAGGCTGTTTACGAACACCAGGCTGGCCAGCAAGTCTTGGCCAGCATGCCTTGCACAAACCTCAGGCTGGCCAGCATGTCTTGGCACGAACACCAGCCAGGCTGCCAGCATCTCTTGGCACGAACGCCAGGCTATGTCTTGGGCATGTCTTGGCACAAACACCAGGCTGGCCAGCATGTCTTGGCACGAACAGGCTGGCCAGCATGTCTTGGCACGAACACCAGGCTGGCCAACATGTCTTGGCACGAGCACCAGGCTGGCCAGCATGTCTTGGCACAAACACCAGGCTGGCCAGCATGTCTTGGCACGAGCATCAGGCTGGCCAGAAGGTCTTGGCACCAGCATTTCTTGGCATGATCACCAGGCTGGCCAGCATGCCTTGGGCATGTCTTGGCACGAACACCAGGCTGGCCAGCATGTCTTGGCACGAACAGGCTGGCCAGCAGGTCTTGGCACGAACGCCAGGCTGGCCAGCATCTCTTGGCACGAACACCAGGCTCGCCAACATGTCTTGGCACGAACTTGGCGCGAACACCAGGCTGGCCAGCATGGCACGAACACCAGGCTGGCCAGCATGTCTTGGCACGAACACTTGGCTGGCCAGCATGTCTTGGAACGAACCCCAGGCTGGCCAGCATGTCTTGGCACGAACACCAGGCTGGCCAATCTTGGCACGAACACCAGGCTGGGCAGCATGTCTTCGCACGAACACCAGGCTGGCCCATGTCTTCCTTGGCACGAACACCACGCTGGCCGCATGTCTTGGCACGAACACCAGGCTGGCCCATGTCTTCCTTGCCACGAACACCAGGCTGGACGCATGTCTTGGCACGAACACCAGGCCAGCATGTCTTGGCACGAACACCAGGCTGGCCAGCATGTCTTGGCACGAACACCAGGCCAGCACGAACACCAGGCTGGCCAGCATGTCTTGGCACGAACACCAGGCTGGCCAGCATGTCTTGTCCCATGTCTTGGCACGAACACCAGGCTGGCCATGTCTTGGCACGAACACCAGGCTGGCAGGCCAGCATGTCTTGGCACGAACACCAGGCTGGCCAGCATGTCTCGGAACGAACACCAGGCTGGGCATCATGTCTTGGCACGAACACCAGGCTGGCCAGCATGTCTGGCACAAACAGGCTGGCCAGCATGTCTTGGCAGTTTGGCCCATGTCTTGCACGAACACCAGGTGGGCCCATGTCTTGGGAACACCAGGCTGGTCAGCATGTCTTCGCACGAACACCAGTTGGCCAGCATGTCTTGGCACGAACACCAGGCTGGCCTGCATGTCTTGGCACGAACACCCATGTCTTGGCACGAACGCCAGGCTGGCCAGCATTTCTTGGCACGAGCACCAGGCTGGCCAGCATGTCTTGGCACGAACTTGGCACGAACACCAGGGAACACCAGGCTGGCCAGGATGTCTTGGCACGCACAAACACCTTGGCACAGACACCAGGCTGGCCAGCATGTCCTGGCACGAACTTGGGCACGAAGACACGGCTGGCCAGCATGTCTTGGTACGAACACCAGACTGGCCAGCATGTCTTGGCACGAACACCAGGCTGGCCAGCACATCCCGGCACGGACACCAGTCTGGCACCGGGCTGGCCAGCATGTCTTGGCACGAACACCAGGCTGGCTCACCAGGGTTTGTCTCCAAAAAGGAGACCCTACCACCTCCAGAATGGGGGTGTCCCTTTAGTTTCGCTTCAAGACGCATCCAACTCCCATGGCTGATTTGTGTCCAGTGCATCAGTCTCTCTCTCTCCCTCTCTCTCTCTTGACGCAGGTGGAGACACATCGCAGGCCACCAGCCAGCATGGCACGAACACCAGGCTGGCCAGCATGTCTTGGCACGAACTTGGCACGAACACCAGGCTGGCCCATGTCTTGGCACGAACACCAGGCTGGCCAGCTGGACAGCATGTCTTGGCACGAACACCAGGCTGGCCCATGTCTTGGCATGTTTTGGCACAAACACCAGACTGTCCCATGTTTTGGCAGACATCAGGCTCGGCACGAACACCAGGCTGCCTATGTCTCGGCAACACCAGGCCAGCACGTCTTGGCACGAACACCACGAACACCAGGCCGGCCAGCATGTCTTGGCACAAACACCAGGCTGGCCAGCGTGTCTTGGCACGAACTTGGCACGAACAAAGGGCCGGCATATCTTGGCACGAACACCAGGCTGGGCAGCATGTCTTGGCACGAACACCAGGCTTGCCATCATGTCTTGGCATGAAAACCAGGCTGGCCATGTCTTGGCATACCAGGCTGGGCAGCATGTCTTGGCACGAATCTTGGCACGAACACCAGGCTGGCCAGCTTGTCCTGGCACGAGCACCAGGCTGGCTCATGTTTTGGTACGCACACCAAGCTGGCCCATGTCTTGGCACGAACACCATGCTGGCCAGCATGTTGGCCAGCCGGGTGTTCGTGCCAAGCTGGCCAGCCTGGTGTTCGTGCCAAGACATGCTGGCCAGCCTGGTGTGCCAAGACATGGGCCAGCCTGGTGTTCGTGGCCAGCCGACCCTGGTGTTCGTGCCAATGCATGATGGGGCCAGCCTGCTGTTTGTGCCAAGGCCTGCTGGCCAGCCTGGTGTTTGTGCCAAGACATGGCCAGCCTGGTCAAGACACACATGCTGGCCAGCCTTGTGTTCGTGGGCCAGCCTGGTGTTCGTGCCAAGACATGCTGGCCAGGTGTTCGTGCTAAGACATGCTGGCCAGCCTGGTGTTTGTGCCAAGACATGCTGGCCAGCCTGGTGTTCGTGCCAAGACATGCTGGCCAGCCTGGTGTTCGTACCAAGACATGGGCCAGCCTGGTGTTCGTGCCAAGACATGGGCCAGCCTGGTGTTCGTGCTAAGACATGCTGGCCAGGTGTTCGTGCCAAGGCATTGGCATCAACACCAGGCTGGCCCATGTACTGGCACAAACACCAGGCTGGCCCATGTCTTGGCACAACACTAGGCTCTGGGCAAGAACGCCAGGCTGGCACATGTCCACCAGGCCGGCCTATGTCTTGGCACGAACACGAGGCTGGCCCATGTCTTGGCACGAACACCAGGCTCAGCACAAACACCAGGTTGGCCAGCATGTCTTGGCACGAACACCCGCCTGGCCAGCATGTCTTGGCACGATTACCAGAAGCACGAACGTCAGCTGGGCCAAGACATGCTGGCCAGGTTTGGTGTTCATGCTAAGACGTCCTACCCAACCTGGTGTTCATGCCGTGCCAAGACTTGCTGGCCAGCCTGGTGTTCGTGCCATAGACATGCCGGCCAGCCTGGCGTTCGTGCCAAGACATGGGTGTTAGTGCCAAGACATGCTGGCCAGCCAAGACATGCTGGCCAGCCTTGTGTTCGTGCCAAGACATGCTGGCCAGCTTGGTGTTCGTGCCAAGACATGCTGGCCAGCCTGCTGTTCGTGCCAAGACATGCTTCAGCCTGGTTTTCGTGCCAAGACATGCTGGGAGGCCTGGTTTTCGTGCCAAGTTCGTGCCAAGATATGCTGGCCAGCCTGGTGTCGTGCCAAGACATGCTGGTGTTCGTGCCAAGCTCGTGCCAAGACATGCTGGCCAGCCTGGTGTTCGTGCCAAGACATGCCAGCCTGGCGTTCGTGCCAAGACATGGGTGTTAGTGCCAAGACATGCTGGCCAGCCTGGTGTTCGTGCCAAGACATGCTGGCCAGCCTGGTGTTTGTGCCAAGACATGCTGCATGCTGGCCAGCCTGGTGTTCGTGCCAAGACATTGGCCAACTGGTGTTCGTGCCAAGACATGCTGGGAGGCCTGGTGTACGTGCTGAGACATGGGCCAGACTGGTGTGCCTGGTGTTTGTGCCGAGACATGGGCCAGCCGGGTGTTCGTGCCAAGGTCTGCTGGCCAGCCTGGTGTTCGTGCTGAGACACGCTGGCCAGCCTGGTTTTCGTGCCAAGACATGCTGGCCAGCCTGGTTTTTGCGCCACGTTCGTGCCAAGACATACTGGCCAGCCTGGTGTTCGTGCCAAGACATGCTGGCCAGCCTGGCGTTCGTGCCAAGACATGGGTGTTAGTGCCAAGCCATGCTGGTTAGCCTGGTGTTCGTGCCAAGTCATGCTGGCCAGCCTGGTGTTTGTGCCAAGACATGCTGGCCAGTTTGGTGTTCGTGCCAAGTCTGTGCCAAGACATGCTGGCCAGCCGGGTGTTTGTGCCAAGACATGGTGGCCAGCCTGGTTTTCGTGCTGAGGCATGGGCCAGACTGGTGTGCCTGGGTTTTGTGCCGAGATACGGGCCAGCCTGGTCGAAGACATGCTGGCCAGCCGGGTGTTCGTGCCAAGGTCTGCTGGCCAGCCTGGTGTTCGTGCCAAGACATGCTGGCCAGCCCCGTGTTCGTGCCAAGACATGGGCAAGTCGCGGGCCATTTTGCTGTTCGTGGCCAGCCAAGCCTGGTGTTCGTGCCAAGCATGCTGGCCAACCTGGTTTCGTGCCAAGACATGCTGGCCAGCCTGGTGTTTGTGCCAAGGCTTGCTGGCCAGCCTGGTGTTCGTGCCAAGACATGGGCAGCCTGGTCAAGACACACATGCTGGCCAGCCTGGTCTTCGTGGGCCAGCCTGGTGTTCGTGCCAAGACATGCTGGCCAGCCTGGTGTTCGTGTGCTGGGCCAGCCTGGTGTTCGTGCCAAGACATGCTGGCCAGCCTGGTGTTTGTGCCGAGACATGGGCCAGCCTGGTGTTCGTGCCAAGACATGCTGGCCAGCCTGGTGGTCGTGCCAAGACATGCTGGCCAGCCTGGTGTTCGTACCAAAACATGAGCCAGCCTGGTGTTTGTGCCAAGGCATGCTGGCCAGCCTGGTGTTCGTGTATGGGCCAGTGTGGTGTTCGTGCCAAGACATGCTTGCCAGGTTGGTGTTCGTGCCAAGACATGCTGGCCAGCTTTGTGTTCGTGCCAAGACATGGGCCAGCCTGGTGTTCGTGCCAAGGTCTGCTGGCCAGCCTTGTGTTCGTGCCAAGACATGGGCCAGCCTGGTGTTCCTGCCAAGACATGCAGCCAGTCTGTCTGGCGTTTGTGCCAGGCCAGCCTGGTGTTCGTGCCAAGACATGGGCCAGCCTGGTGTTCGTGCCAAGATCTGGTAAGACATGGGGCTTGGTGTTCGTGCCAAGACATGTGTTTCCTCTACTGTTTGTGCCAAGACAAGCGTGCCAACATGGGCCACTGGTGTTCGTGCCAAGACATGTGGCCAGTCTGGTGTTCGTGCCAAGAAAAACATGGGCGGCCAGGCTGGTGTTCGTGCCAAGACGTGCGCTGCTTGGGCGGCCTAGTCCGGTTGGTGTTCGTGCCAAGACATGGGCCAGCCTGGTGTTCGTGCTAAGCCATGTGGCCAGTCTGGTGTTCGCCAACACATGGGTTCGTGCCATGGCCTGGGCTTTGTGCCAAAACCGGCCAGCCTTGTCTTCGTGCGAAGCTGGTGTTCGTGCCAAGACATGGGCCCCAGGCTGGTGTTCGTGCCAAGACATGGGCTAGCCTGGTGGTCGTGCCAAGGCATGCTGGCCAGTTTGGTGTTCGTGCCAAGACATGCGGCCAGTCTGATGTTCGTGCCAAGACACGTGCCAAAACATGTGGCCACTGTCGTGTTTGTGCCAAGCTAGACATGGGCCAGCTGGTGTTCGTGCCAAGACATGCGGCCAGCGTGGTGTTCATGCCAAGGAAGACATGGGCCAGCCTGGTGTTCGTGCGAAGACAAGCGGCCAGCCTGGTGTCTGTGCCAAGACATGCGGCCAGCCTGGTGTTCGTGCCAAGACGGTCAGCCTGGTGTTCGTGCCAAGGAAGACATGGGTCAGCCTGGTGTTTGTGCCAAGACATGGGCAGCATGGTGTTCGTGCCAAGACATGCGGCCAGCCTGGTGTTCGTGGCAAGGAAGACATGGGCCAGCCTGGTGTTCGTGCCAAGACATGCGGCTAGCCTGGTGCTTATGCCAAGACATGCGGCCAGTCTGTTGTTCGTGCCAAGACATGGGCCAGCCTGGTGTTCGTCCGAAGACATGGGGAGATGCGGCCAGTCGTGCCAAGACATGGGCCAGTCTTGTGTTCGTGCCAAGACATGGGCCAGCCTGGTGTTCGTGCCAAGACAGCCTGGTGTTTGTGCCAAGACATGGGCCAGCTGGCATTCGTGCCATTTGTGGCCAATGGTGTTCGTGGCCAAGACATGAGCCAGCCTGTTCGTGCAAGACAGGTGTTCGTGCCAGAAATGCGGCCAGCCTGGTGTTCGGGGCCAACCTGGTGTTTGTGTCAAGACATGCGGTCAGTCTGGTTTTTCGTGCCAAGACATGCGGCCAGCCTGGTGCTTATGCCAATGCATGGTGTTCGTGCCAAGACATGCGACCAGTCTGGTGTTCGTGCCAAGACATGTGGCCGTGCCAAGGCATGCGGCCAGGGCCAGCCTGGTGTTCGTGCCAAGACATGCGGCCAGCCTCTTGTGCCAAGACATGCGGCCAGTCCGGTGTTCGTGCTAAGACATGGGCCCCAGGCTGGTGTTCGTGCAATGACATGGGCCAGCCTGGTGTTCGTGCAAGACACGCGCCCAGTCTGGTGTTCGTGCCAGGCATGCGGCCAGCATGGCGTTTGTCAAGACATGCTGGCCAGCCTGGTGTTCGTGCAAAGCGAATGCGGCCAGCCTGGTGTTCGTGCCAAGACATGGGCCAGCCTGGTGTTCGTGGCAAGACATGGGGCAGCCTGCTGTTCGTGCCAAGACATGCGGTTAGTGTGGCGTTCGCGCCAGGCCAGCCTGGTGTTCGTGCCAAGACATGGGCCAGCCGGGTGTTGGTGCCAAGATCTGGTAAGACATGGGGCTTCGTGCCAAGACATGCGTTTCCTCTGGTGTTCGTTGCACGGAAGACATGTGGCCAGTCTGGTGTTCGTGCCAAGAAAGACATGGGCGGCCAGGCTGGTGTTCGTGCCAAGACGTGAGCTGCTTGGGCGGCCTAGTCCGGTGTTCGTGCCAAGACATGCATGCACCAGCCTGGTATTTGTGCCAAGACATGGGCCAGCCTGGTGTTCGTGCAACACATGGGTTCGTGCCAAGACATGGGCCAGCCTGGCGTTCGTGCCAAAACCTGGGCCAGCCAGGTGTTCGTGCGAAGCTGGTGTTCGTGCCAAGACATGGGCCCCAGCCTGGTGCTCGTGCCAAGACATGCTGCCCAGCATGGTGTTCGTGCCAAGACATGCGGCCAGTTTGGTGTTCGTGCCAAGACATGCGGCCAGGCTGATGTTCGTGCCAAGACATGCGGCCAGTCTGGTGTTCGTGCCAAGACATGCGGCCAGTCTGGTGTTCGTGCCATTTCGTGCCAAGACATGGGCCAGTCTGGCACTCGTGCCAAAACATGGGCCAGCCTGCTGTTCGTGCCAAGACATGGGCCAGCCTGGTGTTCGTGCTAAGACATGGGCAGCCTGGCGTTCGTGCCAAGACATTGGCATCAACACCAGGCTGGCCCACGTCTTGGCACGAACACCAGGCTGGTCCATGTCTTGGCACGAACACAGGGCTCTTGGCAAGAGCACCAGGCTGGCACATGTCCACCAGGCTGGACCATGTCTTGGCACGAGCACGAGGCTGGCCCATGTCTTGGCACGAACACCAGGCTCAGCACAAACACCAGGCTGGCCAGCATGTCTTGGCACGAACACCAGGCTGGCCAGCATGTCTTGGCACGAACACCAGTGGCACGAACATCAGCTGGGCCCAAGACATGCTGGCCAGGTTTGGTGTTCGTGCTAAGACGTCCTACCCAACCTGGTGTTTATGCCAAGACATGCTGGCCAGCCAGGTGTTCCTGCCATGCTGGCCAGCCTGGCGTTCGTGCCAAGTCATGGGTGTTAGTGCCAAGACATGCTGGCCAGCCTGGTGTTTGTGCCAAGACATGCTGGCCAGGTGTTCGTGCCAAGACATTGAAATTGGCCAACTGGTGTTCGTGCCAAGACATGCTGGCCAGCCTAGTGTTCGTGCCAGGACATGCTGGCCAGCTTGGTGTTCGTGCCAAGACATGCTGGCCCATGGTGTTCGTGCCAAGACATGCTGGCCAGCCTGGTTTTCGTGTTTTCGTGCCAAGTTCGTGCCAAGATATGCTGGCCAGCCTGGTGTCGTGCCAAGACATGCTGGTGTTCGTGCCATGTTCGTGCTGGCCAGCCTGGTGTTCGTGCCAAGACATGCTGGCCAGCCTGGCGTTCGTGCCAAAAAAAGGGTGTTAGTGCCAAGACATGCTGGCCAGCCTGGTGTTCGTGCCAAGACATGCTGGCCAGCCTGGTGTTTGTGCCAAGACATGCTGGCCAGCCTGGTGTTCGTGCCAAGACATATGGTGGCCATTCTGGTGTTCGTGCTGAGACATGGGCCAGACTGGTGTGCCTGGTGTTTGTGCCGAGACATGGGCCAGCCTGGTGTTCGTGCCAAGACATGCTGGCCAGCCTGTTCGTCATGGACCAATTGCTCGTGCCAATGCATGCTGGCCATGCTGGCCAGCCGGGTGTTCGTGCCAAGGTCTGCTGACCAGCCTGGTGTTCGTGCCAAAACATGCTGGCCAGCCTGGTTTTCGTGCCAAGACATGCTGGCCAGCCTGGTTTTTGTGCCCAGTTCGTTCCAAGACATGCTGGCCAGCCTGGTGTTCGTGCCAAGACGTGCTGGCCAGCCTGGCGTTCGTGCCAAGACATGGGTGTTAGTGCCAACACGTGCTTTCCAGCCTGGTGTTCGTGCCAAGAGATGCTGGCCAGCCTTGTAGACATGCTGGCCAGTTTGGTGTTCGTGCCAAGTTTGTGCCAAGAGATGCTGGCCAGCCTGGTGTTCGTCATAGACCAACTGCTCGTGCCAATGCATGCTGGCCATGCTGGCCAGCCGGGTGTTCGTGCCAAGCTGGCCTGGTGTTCGTGCCAAGACATGCTGGCCAGCCTGGTGTTCGTGCCAAGACATGACATGGGCCAGCCTGGTGTTCGTGGCCAGCCGAGCCTGGTGTTCGTGCCAATACATGCTGTCCAGCCTGGTGTTCGTGCCAAGACACGCTGGCCAGCCTGGTGTTTGTGCCAAGGCCTGCTGGCCAGCCTTGTGTTTGTGCCAAGACATGGCCAGCCTGGTCAAGACACACATGCTGGCCAGCCTTGTGTTCGTGGGCCAGCCTGGTGTTCGTGCCAAGACATGATGGCCAGCCTGGTGCACATGCCAAGACATGCTGGCCAGCCTGGTGTTCGTGCCAAGACATGGGCCAGCCTGGTGTTCGTGCTAAGACATGGGCCAGCCTGGTGTTGGAGCCAAGACATGGGCATCAACACCAGGCTGGCTCATGTCCTGGCACAAACACCAGGCTGGCCCATGTCTTGGCACGAACACCAGGCTCTTGGCAAGAACGCCAGGCTGGCACATGTCCACCAGGCTGGCCCATGTCTTGGCACGAACACAAGGCTGGCCCATGTCTTGGCACGAACACCAGGCTCAGCACAAACACCAGGCTGGCCAGCAAGTCTTGGCACGAACATCAGTGGCACGAACAGCAGCTGGGCCCAAGACATGCTGGCCAGGTTTGGTGTTCGTGCTAAGACGTCCTACCCAACCTGGTGTTCATGCCGTGCCAAGACGTGCCAAGACATGCTGGCCAGCCTGGTGTTTGTGCTGAGCCTGGTGTTCGTGCCATAGACATGCTGGCCAGCCTGGCGTTCGTCGTGCCAAGACATGCTGGCCAGCCTGGTGTGCGTGCCAAAACACGCTGGCCAGCCTGGGGGTTTGTGCCAAGACATGCTGGCCAGCCTGGTGTTCGTGCCAAGACATGGGACAAGACATGCTGGCCAGCCTGGTGTTCGTGCCAAGACATGCTGGCCAGCCTATGCTATGCTGGCAAGCCTGGTGTTCATGCCAAGGCATGCTGGCCAGCCTGGTGTTCGTCCCAAGACGTGCTGGCCAGTCTGGGCTGGCCCGCCTGCCAGCCTGTTTTTCGTGCCAAGACATGCATGCCAAGACATGCTGGCCAGCCTGGCCAAGACATGCTGGCCAGCCTGGTTTTTGTGCCAAAACATGCTGGCCAGTGGTGTTCGTGCCAAGACATGCTGGCCAGCCTGGTGTTCGTGCCAAGACACGCTGGCCAGCCTGGTGTTCGTTCCAAGACACGCTGACCAGCCTGGTGCTTGTGCCAAGGCATGCGGCCAGTCTGGTGTTCGTGCCAAGACATGCTGGCCAGCGTGCCAAGACATGCATGCCAAGACATGCTGGCCAGCCTGGTGTTTGTGTCAAGACATGCTGGCCAGCCTGGTGTTCGCGCCAAGTTCGTGCCAAGACATGATGGCCAGCCTGGTGTTCGTGCCAAGACATACTAGCCAGCCTGGCGTTCGTGCCAAGACATGCTGGCTTGCCTGGTGTTCGTGCCAAGACATGGGCCAGCCTGGTGTTCGTGGCCAGCCGAGCCTGGTGTTCGTGCCAAGACATGCAAGACATGCTGGCCAGCCTGGTGTTTGTGCCAAGGCCTTCTGGCCAGCCTGGTGTTTGTGCCAAGACATGGGCAGCCTGGTCAAGACACACATGCTGGCCAGACTGGTGTTCGTGGGCCAGCCTGGTGATCGTGCCAAGACATGCTGGCCAGCCTGGTGTTCGTGCCTGGCCAGCCTGGTGGTTGTGCCAAGACATGCTGGCTTGGCCAGCTTGGTGTTCGTGACAAGACATGCTCGCTAGCCTGGTGTTCGTGCCAAGACATGCTGGCCAGCCTGGTGTACAGGTATGGGCCAGTGTGGTGCTCGTGCCAAGACATGCTTGCCAGGTTGGTGTTCGTTCCAAGACATGCTGGCCAGCCTGGTGTTCGTGGCAAGACATGGGCCAGCCTGGTGTTCGTGCCAAGACATGCTGGCCAGCCTGGTGTTCGTGCCAAGACATGAGCCAGCCTGGTGTTGGTGGCCAGCCGAGCCTGGTGTTCGTGCCAAGACATGCTGGCCAGCCTGGTGTTCGTGCCAAGACATGCTGGCCAGCCTGTTTGAAGGCCTTGCTGGCCACCCTGGTGTTGCCAAGACATTGGCAGCCTGGTGTTCGTGCCGAGCCTGGTGTTTGTGCCAAGACATGCCAAGACATGGGCCAGCCTGGTGTTCGTGCCGAGACATGCTGTCCAGCTGGGCGGTGTTCGCCAAGGGTCATGCTGGCCAGGTGTTCGTGCCAAGACATTGGCCAACTGGTGTTCGTGCCAAGACATGGGCCTGCCTGGTGTTCGTGACAAGACATGGGCCAGCCTGGTGTTCGTGCCAAGACATGCAGCCAGTCTGTCTGGCGTTTGTGCCAGGCCAGCCTGGTGTTCGCAGCCTGGTGTTCTTGCCAAGATCTGGTAAGACATGGGGCTTGTGTTCGTGCCAAGACATGCGTTTCCTCTGGTGTTCGTGCCAAGACATGCGTGCCAACATGGGCCACTGGTGTTCGTGCCAAGACATGTGGCCAGTCTGGTGTTCGTGCCATTTCGTGCCAAGACATGGGCCAGCCTGGTGCTCGTGCCAAGGCATCCGGCCAGTCTGGTGTGCGTGCCAAGACATGGGTCAGTCTGGTGTTCTTGCCAAGACATGCTGGGGAGGCCGCCTGGTGCTGTTGCCAAGACGTGCTGGTGTTGACGCCAAGACATGCTGGTGTTCGTGCCAAGACCTGCTGGGAGCCGCCGGGTGCTGTTGCCAAGACATGCTGGTGTTGACGCCAAGACATGCTGGTGTGCGTGCTAAGACATGCTGGGGAGGCCGCCTGGTGCTGTTGACAAGACATGCTGGTGTTGACACCAAGACATGCTGGTGCTTGTGCCAAGACATGCTGGGGAGGCCGCCTGGTGCTGTTGCCAAGACGTGCTGGTGTTGACGCCAAGACATGCTGGTGTTCGTGCCAAGACATGCTGGGAGCCGCCGGGTGCTGTTGCCAAGACATGCTGGTGTTGATGCCAAGATATGCTGGTGTTCGTGCCAAACATGCTGGGGAGGTCGCCTGGTGCTGTTGCCAAGACATGCTGGCGTTGACGCCAAGACATGATAGACATGCTGGTGTTTGTGCCAAGACATGCTGGGGAGGCCGCCGTGTGCTGTTGCCAAGACATGCTGGTGTTAACGCCAAGACATGCTGGTGTTCGTGCCAAGACATGCTGGGGAGGCCGCCTGGTGCTGTTGCCAAGACATGCTGGCGTTGACGCCAAGACATGATAGACATGCTGGTGTTTGCGCCAAGACATGCTGGGCAGGCCGCCGGGTCCTGTTGCCAAGACAAGGCCGCCTGATGCTGTTGCCAAGACATGCTCATGTTCGTGCCAAGACATGCAGCCTGGTGCTGTTGCCAAGACATGCTTGTGTTCGTGCCAAGACATGCTGGGAAGGCCGTGCGATGCTGTTGCCAAGACGTGCTGGTGTTGACGCCAAGACATGCTGGTGTTTGTGCCAAGACATGCTGGGGAGGCCGCCTGATGCTGTTGCCAAGACATGCTGGTGTTCGTACCAAGACATGCCGGGGAGTGCGCCTGGCGTTGTTGCCAAGACATGCTCATGTTCGTGCCAAGACATGCAGCCTGGTGCTGTTGCCAAGACATGCTGGTGTTCGTGCCAAGACATGCTGGGAAGGCCGCGCGATGCTGTTGCCAAGACGTGCTGGTGTTGACGCCAAGAGATGCTGGTGTTTGTGCCAAGACATGCTGGGGAGGCCGCCTGGTGCTGTTGACAAGACATGCTGGTGTTGACGCCAAGGCATGCTGGTGTTCGTTCCAAGACATGCTGGGGAGGCCGCCTGGTGCTGTTGCCAACGGTTGCCAAGACATGCTGGTCTTGATGCTAAGACATGCTGGTGCTTGTGCCAAGACATGCTGGGGAGGTTGCCTGGTGCTGTTGCCAAGACATTGGGTGTTGACGCCAAGACATGCTGGTGTTCGTGCCAAGACATGCTGGTGTTCGTGCCAAGGCCGCCTGGTGTTGTTGCCAAGACATGCTGGTGTTGTCGCCAAGACATGCAGCCTGGTGCTGTTGCCAAGACAGCCAAGACATGCTGGTGTTGACGCCAAGACATGCTGGTGTTCGTGCCAAGACATGCTGCGGCCTGGTGCTGTTGCCAAGACGTGCTTGTGTTGACGCCAAGACATGCTGGTGTTCGTAGCAAGACATGCTGGGGAGGCCGCCTGGTGCTGTTGACAAGACATGCTGGTGTTGACGCAAAGACATGCTGGTGTTCGTGCCAAGACATGCCGGGGAGGCCGCCGGGTGAAGACATGCTGGTGTCTGTGCCACTTGCTGGTGCTGACGCCAAGACATGCTGGTTTTGACGCCAAGACATGCTGGTGTTTGTGACAAGACATGATGGGGGGGGGGGGGCCGCTGGTGCTGTTGCCAAGACATGTTGGTGTTGACGGCAAGACATGCTGGTGTTCGTGCCGTTGCCAAGACATGACCAATACATGCTGGTGTTGACGCCACGACATGCTGGGGAGGCCGCCTGGCGCTGTTGCCATGTTGGTGCTGACGCCAAGACATGCTGGGGAGGCCGCCTGGTGCTGTTGCCAAGACATGCAGGTGTTCGTGCCAAGACATGCTCGACAAGACATGCTGGCGACGACATGCAGGTTTTCATGCCAAGACATGGGGAGGCCGCCTGGTGCTGTTGCCAAGACATGCTGGCTTTGACGCCAAGATATGTTGGTGTTCGTGCGAAGACATGCTGAGGAGGCCGCCAAAGACATGCTGGGGAGGTTGCCTTGTGCTGTTGCCAAGACATGTTCCTGTTCATTCCAAGATATGCTGGGGAGGCTGCGTGCTGTTGCCAAGACATGATGGTGTTGATGCCAAGACATGCTGGTGTTCGTGCCAAGACATGCTGGGGCCTGGTGCTAAGCGTTGACGCCAAGACATGCTGGTGTTCGTGCCAAGACATGCTGGTGTACGTGCCAAGACATGCTGGTGTTCGTGCCGAGGCTGCCTGGTGCTGTTGCCAAGACGTCGCCAAGACATGCTGATGTTTGATTTTGACGCCAAGACATGCTGGTGTTCGTGCCAGGACATGCTGGGGAGGCCGCTGGTGCTAAGACTTGCTGGTGTTGACGCCAAGACATGCTGGTGTTCGTGCCAAGTCATGCTGGTGTTCGTGCCAAGACATGCTGGGGAGGCTGCCTGGTGCTGTTGCCAAAACATGCTGGTGTTGACCCCAAGACATGCTGGTGTTCGTGCCAAGACATGCTGGGAGGCCGCCTGGTGCTGTTGCCAAGACATGCTGGTGAAGACATGCTGGTGTTCGTGCCAAGACATGGGGGGGCCGCCTGGTGCTGTTGCCAAGACATGCTGGTGTTGACGCCAAGACATGCTGGTGTTTGTGCCAAGACATGCTGGGGAGGTCGCCTGGTGCTGTTACCAACACATTCTGGTGTTCGTGCCAAGACATGCTGTGTTCGTGGCATTGGCAGATGCTGGTGGCGACGCCAAGACATGCTGGTGTTCGTGCCAAGGCATGCTGGGAGCCGCCGGGTGCTGTTGCCGAGGCAAGCTGGTGCTGATGCCAAGACATGCTGGTGTTCGTGCCAAGACATGCTGGGGAGGCCGCGTGGTGCTGTTGCCAAGACATGCTGGTGTGGACGCCAAGGCATGCTGTTGTTCGTGCCAAGACATGCGCGTGGTGCTGTTGCCAAGACATGCGGGTGTTCGTGCCAAAACAAGCTGGGGAGGCCACCTGGCGCTGTTGCCAAGACATGCTGGTGTTGACGCCAAGACATGCTAGTGTTCGTGCCAAGACATGCTGACATGCTGGTGTTCGTGCTGCCTGGTGCTGTTGCCAAGACATGCGTGGTGCTGTTGCCAAGACATTCTGGTGCTGTTGCCAAGACATGCTGGTGTTGACGCCCAGACATGCTGGTGTTCGTGCCAAGACAAGCTGGGGAGGCCGCTTGGTGCTGTTGCAACATGCTGGTGCTGACGCCAAGCCATGCTGGTATTCGTGCCAAGACATGCTGGGGAGGTGCTGTTGCCAAAACATGCTGGTGTTGACGCCACGACATGCTGGTGTTCGTGCCAAGACATGCTGGGAAGGCCGCCTGGCGCTGTTGCCAAGACATGTGGTGTCACGTCGTCTTGGCAACAGCACCAGGCAGCCTCCCCAGCATGTCTTGCCACGAACACCAACCAGCAGGTCTTGGCGTCAACATCAGCATACACCAGGCAGCCTCCCCGGCTTGTCTTGGCACGAACACCAGCATGTCACCAGGCGGCCTCCCCAGCATGTCTTGGCACGAACACCAGTGTTGACGCCAAGACATGCTGGGTTTGGTATGGTTTCGTGGCAAGACATGCTGGGCCGCCTGCTGCTGTTGCCAAGACATGCTGGCGTTGACGCCAAGACATGCTGGTGTTCGTGCCAAGACATGCTGGGGAGTTCGTGCCAAGACGTGCTGGGGAGGCCGCCGGGTGCTGTTGCCAAGACATGTTCACGTTCGTTCCAAGACATGCTGGGGAGGCCGCGTGCTCTTGCCAAGACATGCTGGTGTTGACGCCAAGACATGCTGCTGTTCGTGCCAAGACATGCTGGGGAGGTTGACAAGACATGTTCCTGTTCGTTCGGGGAGGCCGTGTTCTGTTGCCAAGACATGCTGGTGTTGACGCCAACACATTCTGCTGTTCGTGCGAAGACAAGCTGGGGAGGCTGCCTGGTGCTGTTGCCAAGACATGCTGGTGTTGACGCCAAGACATGCCTGTTGTTCGTGCCAAGACATGCGTGGTCCTGTTGCCAAAGCTGCTGGTGCTGTTGCCAAGACATGTTGCCAAGACATGCTGGTGTTGACGTCACGCCATGCTGTCATTCGTGCCAAGACGCGCTGGGGAGGTGCTGTTGCCAAAACATGCGGGTGTTTCGCCAAGACATGCTGGTGTTCGTGCCAAGACTGCTGGGGAGGCCACCTGCTGCTGTTGCCAAGACATGCTGCTGTCACGTCAAGACATGCTATGCTGGTGTTTGTGCCAAGACATGCTGGGCAGGCCGCCTGGTGCTGTTGCCAAGACATGCTGGTGTGACGCCAAGACATGCCGGTGTTCGTGCCAAGAGATGCTGGGGAGACCGCCTGGTGTTGTTGCCAAGACATGCTGAGTTTGACGCCAAGACATGCTGGTGTTCGTGCCAAGACAAGCTGCGGAGACGGCCTGGTGCTGTTGCCAAGACATGATGGTGTTGACGGGCGCTGTTGTCAAGACATGCTGATGTTGACAAGACATGCTGGTTGGTGTTCGTGCCAAGACATGCTGGGGAGGCCGCGTGGTGCTGTTGCCAAGACATGCTGGTGTTGACGCCAAGACATGCTGGTCTTCGTGCAAAACATGCTGGTGTTGCCCCAAGACAAGCTGGTGTTCGTGCCAACATGCTGGTGAGGCCGCCTGGTGCTGGTGTTCGTGCCATTCGTGCCAAGACATGCTGGTGTTGACGCCAAGACATGCTGGGTTTCGTATGTTTTGGTTCCATCACATGCTGGGGAGGCCGCCTGGTGCTGGCGCCAAGACATGCTAGTGTTGACGCCAAGACATGCTGGTGCTCGTGCCAAGAGATGCTGTTCGTGCCAAGACATGCTGGGGAGGTCGCCTGGTGCTGTTGCCAAGACAGGCGGGAGTTGACGCCAAGACATGCTGGTGTTCGTGCTAAGACATGCTGGGGAGGCCGCTTGGTGCTGTTGCCAAGACATCCTGGTGTTCGTGCCATGACATGCAGGTGCTCGTGCCCAGACATGCTGGGAGGCCGCTTGGTGCTGTTGCCAAGATAGGCTGGTGAAACCTCGTAAAGACATGCTGGTGTTCGTGCCAAGACCTGGGGAGGCCGCCTGGTGCTGTTGCCAAGACATGCTGGTGTGGACGCCAAACCATGCTGGTGTTTGTGCCAAGACATTCTGAGGAGGCCGCCCAAGACATGCTGGGGAGGTTGACAAGACATGTTCCTGTTCGTTCCAAGACATGCTGGGGAGGCCGTGTGCTGTTGCCAAGACATGCTGGTGTTGACGCCAACACATGCTGCTGTTCGTGCGAAGACAAGCTGGGGAGGCTGCCTGGTGCTGTTGCCAAGACATGCTGGTGTTGACGCCAAGACATGCCTGTTGTTCGTGCCAAGACATGCGTGGTGCTGTTGCCAAGACATGTTGCCAAGACATGCTGGTGTTGACGTGAAGCCATGCTGGTATTCGTGCCAAGGCGTGCTTGGGAGGTGCTGTTGCCAAAACATGCGGGTGTTTCGCCAAGACATGCTGGTGTTCGTGCCGTTCGTGCTAAGACATGCTGGGGAGGCCGCCTGGTCCTGTTGCCAAGACATGCTGCTGTCACGTCAAGACATGCTATGCTGGTGTTTGTGCCAAGACATGCTGGGGAGGCCGCCCGGTGCTGTTGCCAAGACATGCTGGTGTGACGCCAAGACATGCTGGTGTTCGTGCCAAGAGATGCTGGGGAGCCCGCCTGGTGCTGTTGCCAAGACATGCTGGTGTTGACGCCAAGGCATGCTGGTGTTCGTGCCAAGACAATCTGCGGAGGCTGCCTGGTGCTGTTGCCAAGACATGCTGGTGTTGACGGGCGCTGTTGTCAAGACATGCTGATGTTGACAAGACATGCTGGTTGGTGTTCGTGCCAAGACATGCTGGGGAGGCCGCGTGGTGCTGTTGCCAAGACATGCTGGTGCTCGTGCCAAGAGATGCTGAGGAGGCCGCCAAAGACATGCTGGGGAGGTTGCCTGGTGCTGTTGCCAAGACATGTTCCTGTTCGTTCCAAGACATGCTGGGGAGGCCGCGTGCTGTTGCCAAGACATGCTGGTGTTGACGCCAAGACATGCTGCTGCTCGTGCCAAGACATGCTGGGGAGGTTGCCTGTTGCCAAGACATGCTGGTGTTGACGCCAAGACATGCAGGTGTTCGTGCCAAGACATGCTGGACAAGACATGCTGGCAACGACATGCGGGTGTTCGTGCCAAGACATGGGGCGCCGCGTGGTGCTGTTGCCAAGACATGCTGGTGTTGACGCCAAGACATGCTGGTGTTCGTGCCAAGACATGCTGAGGAGGCAGCCCAAGACATGCTGGTGAGGTTGTTTGGTGCTGTTGCTAAGACATGTTCCTGTTCGTTCCACCACATCCTGGGGAGGCCGCGTGCTGTTGCCAAGACATGCTGGTGTTGACGCCAAGACATGCTGCTGTTCGTGCCACGACAGGCTGGGAAGGTCGCCTGGTGCTGTTGCCAAGACATGCTGGTGTTGACGCCAAGACATGTTGGTGTTCGTGCCAAGACATGCTGGGGAGGCCGCCTGGTGTTGACGCCAAGACATGCTGGTGTTCGTGCAAAACATGCTGGTGTGGCCCCAAGACAAGCGTGTTCGTGCCAAGACATGCTGGGGAGGCCGCCTGGTGCTGGTGTTCGTGCCAAGACATGCCGGTGTTCGTGCCAAGACATGCTGGTGTTGACGCCAAGACATGCTGGGTTTCGTATGTTTTGGTGCCAAGACATGCTGGGGAGGCCGCCTGGTGCTGGTGCCAAGACATGCTGGTGTTGACGCCAAGACATGCTGGTGTTGGTGCCAAGGCATGATAGGGAGTTCGTGCCAAGACGTGCTGGGGCGGCCGCCTGGTGCTGTTGCCAAGACATGCTGGTGTTGACGCCAAGACATGCTGGTGTTGACGCCAAGACATGCTGGTGCTCGTGCCAAGAGATGCTGAGGAGGCCGCCAAAGACATGCTGGGGAGGTTGCCTGGTGCTGTTGTCAAGACATGTTCCTGTTCGTTCCAAGACATGCTGGGGAGGCCACGTGCTGTTGGCAAGACATGCTGGTGTTGACGCCAAGACATGCTGCTGTTCGTGCCAAGACATGCTGGGGAGGTCGTCTGGTGCTTTTGCCAAGACATCCTGGTGTTCGTGCCAAGACATGCTGGTGTTCGTGCCAAGACATGCTGGGGAGGTGGTGCTGTTGCCAAGGCATTCTGCTGTCACGTCAAGACAGGCTATGCTGGTGTTCTTGCCAAGACATGCTGGTGGTCGTGCCATGTTGTCAAGACATGTGTCGGCGCCAAGAGATGCTGGTGTTCGTGCTGAGACATGCTGGGGAGGCGCCTGGTGCTGCCAAGACATGTTCATGTTGACGCCAAGACATGCTGTTGTTCGTGCCACGACATCCGCCTGCTGGGACATGCTGGTGTTGACGCCAGGACATGCTGCTGTTTGTGCCAAGACATGCTGGGGAGGCCGCGTGGTGCTGTTGCCAAGACACGCTGCTGTCACGTTAAGACATGCTATGCTGGTGTTCGTGCCAAGACATGCTGGGGAGGCCGCCTGGTGCTGTTGCCAAGACATGCTGGTGTGACGCCAAGACATTCTGTTGTTCGTTTCAAGACATGCTGGGGAGGCCGCCTGGTGCTGTTGCCAAGACATGCTGAGTTTGACGCCATGACATGCTGGTGTTCGTGCCAAGACAAGCTGGGGAGGCTGCCTGGTGCTGTTGCCAAGACATGCTGGTGTTGGCAGGCGCTGTTGTCAAGACATGCTGCAAGACATGCTGGTTGGTGTTCGTGCCAAGACATGCCGGGGAGGCCGCCTGGTGCTGTTGCCAAGACATGCTGGTGTTGACGCCAAGGCATGCTGGTGTTTGTGCCAAGAATAGCATCCCCATGCTGCTGTTGAAGCCAGGACATGCTGGGGAGGTGCCAGGACATGCTAGTGTTCGTGCCAGGACATGCGCCGCCTGCTGTTGCCAAGACATGCTGGTATTGAAGTCAAGACATGCTGGTGTTCGTGCCAAGAGTTGGTGCCAAGTCAACACCAGCATGTGTTCGCAACAGCACCTGGCGGCCTCCCCAGCATGTCTTGGCACGAACACCAGCATGTCTTGGTGTCAACACCAGCATGTCTTGGTGTCTTGGCAACAGCACCAACAGCACCAGGCACGACCAGCATGTTTGCGCGTCAACACCAGCGTGTCTTGGCAACAGCGCTGTTGCCAAGACATGCTGGTGTTCGTGCCAAGACATGCTGGGGAGGCCGCCTGGTGCTGTTGCCAAGACATGCTGGTGTTCGTGCCAAGTCATGCTGGGGAGGCCGCCTGGCGCTGTTGGCAAGACATGCTGTCGCTGACGCCAACACATGCTGGTGTTTGTTGCAAGACATGCTGGACGCCTGGTGCTGTTGCCCGGACATGCTGGTGTTGACGCGACATGCTAGTGTTCGTGCCAAGACATGTTGGGGTGGCGCATGGTGCTGTTTTCAAGAACTGGTGGTATTGACACGAAGACATGCTGGTGTTCGTGCCAAGACAGCTGGGGAGGTATTTGATGCGTTCACCAGGAATGCTGGTGTTGACGCCAAGACATGCTGCCAAGACATGCTAGTGTTGACGCCAAGACATGCTGGTGTTCGGGCCAAGACATGCTGGGGAGGCCGCCGGGTGCTGTTGCCAAGACATGCTGGTGTTGGCGCCAAGACATGTTCGTGGCAAGACAGGCTGCGGAGGCCGCCTGGTGCTGTTGCCAAGACATGCTGGTGTTGTCGAAGACATGTTGGTGTTCGTGCCAAGACATGCTGGGGAGGCCGCCGGGTGCTGTTGCCAAGACAAGGCCGCCTGATGCTGTTGCCAAAAACATCCTTTGTTGACGCCAAGACATGCTGGTGTTCGTACCAAGCAATGCCGGGGAGTGCGCCTGGCGCTGTTGCAAAGACATGCTCATGTTCGTGCCAAAACATGCTGGGGAGGTATTTGATGCTGTCGCCAGGAATGCTGGTGTTAACGCCAAGACATGCTGGGAAGGCCGCGCGATGCTGTTGCCAAGACCTGCTGGTTTTCGTGCCAAGACATAGTGGGAGCCGCCGGGTGCTGTTGCCAAGACATGCTGGTGTTGACGCCAAGACATGCTGGTGTGCGTGCCAAGACATGATGGGGAGGCCGCCTGGTGCTGTTGACAAGACGTGGTGTTGACGCCAAGACGTGCTGGTGTTTGTGCCAAGACATGCTGGGCAGGCCGCCTGGGGCTGTTGCCAAGACATGCTGCTGTCACGTCAAGACATGCTATGCTGGTGTTCGTGCCAAGGCATGCTGGGGAGGTATTTGATGCTGTCGCCAGGAATGCTGGTGTTGACGCCGAGACATGCTGGTGTTCGTGCCAAGACATGCTGGTGTTCGTGCCAAGACATGCCGGGGAGGCCGCCTCGTGCTGTTGCCAAGACATGCTCATGTTGACGCCAAGACATGCTGGTGTTCGTGCCACGACATCCGCCTGCTGGGACATGCTGGTGTTGACGCCAAGACATGCTGCTGTTTGTGCCAAGACATGCAGGGGAGGCCGCGTGGTGCTGTTGCCAAGACATGCTGGTGTGACGCCAAGACATTCTGGTGTTCGTGCCAAGACATGCTGAGTTTGACGCCATGACATGCTGGTGTTCGTGCCAAGACAAGCTGGGGAGGCTGCCTGGTGCTGTTGCCAAGACATGCTGGTGTTGGCAGGCGCTGTTGTCAAGACATGCTGCAAGGCATGCTGGTTGGTGTTCATGCCAAGACATGCCGGGGAGGCCGCCTGGTGCTGTTGCCAAGACATGCTGGTGTTGACGCCAAGGCATGCTGGTGTTCGTGCCAAGAATAGCATCCCCATGCTGCTGTTGAAGCGAGGACATGCTGGGGAGGTGCCAGGACATGCTAGTGTTCGTGCCAAGACATGCGCCGCCTGCTGTTGCCAAGACATGCTGGTCTGGCGTTCGTGCCAAGAGTTGGTGCCAAGTCAACACCAGCATGTGTTCGCAACAGCACCTGGCGGCCTCCCCAGCATGTCTTGGCACGAACACCAGCATGTCTTGGCGTCAACACCAGCATGTCTTGGCAACAGCACCAACAGCACCAGGCACGACCAGCATGTTTGCGCGTCAACACCAGCGTGTCTTGGCAACAGCGCTGTTGCCAAGACATGCTGGTGTTCGTGCCAAGACATGCTGGGGAGGCCGCCTGGTGCTGTTGCCAAGACATGCTGGTGTTCGTGCCAAGTCATGCTGGGGAGGCCGCCTGGCGCTGTTGGCAAGACATGCTGGCGCTGACGACAACACATGCTGGCGTGTGTTCCAAGACATGCTGGACGCCTGGTGCTGTTGCCCAGACTTGCTGGTGTTGACGCGACATGCTAGTCTTCGTGCCAAGACATGTTGGGGTGGCGCATGGTGCAGTTTTCAAGAACTGGTGGTGTTGACACGAAGACATGCTGGTGTTCGTGCCAAGACATGCTGGGGAGGTATTTGATGCTTTCACCAGGAATGCTGGTGTTGACGCCAAGTCATGCTGCCAAGACATGCTAGTGTTGACGCCAAGACATGCTGGTGTTCGGGCCAAGACATGCTGGGGAGGCCGCCGGGTGCTGTTGCCAAGACATGCTGGTGTTGGCGCCAAGACATGTGGGTGTTCGTGGCAAGACAGGCTGCGGAGGCCGCCTGGTGCTGTTGCCAAGACATGCTGGTGTTGTCGCCAAGACATGTTGGTGTTCGTGAGGCCGCCGGGTGCTGTTGCCAAGACAAGGCCGCCTGATGCTGTTGCCAAAGACATCCTTTGTTGACGCCAAGACATGCTGGTGTTCGTCCCAGGCAATGCCGGGGAGTGCGCCTGGCGCTGTTGCCAAGACATGCTCATGTTCGTGCCAAGACATGCTGGGGAGGTATTTGATGCTGTCGCCAGGAATGCTGGTGTTTGCGCCAAGACATGCTGGGAAGGCCGCGCGATGCTGTTGCGTGTTCGTGCCAAGACATAGTGGGAGCCGCCGGGTGCTGTTGCCAAGACATGCTGGTGTTGACGCCAAGACATGCTGGTGTGCGTGCCAAGACATGATGGGGAGGCCGCCTGGTGCTGTTGACAAGGTATTTGATGCTGTCGCCAGGAATGCTGGTGTTGACGCCAAGACATGCTGGTGTTCGTGCCAAGACATGCTGGGGAGGCCGCGTGGTGCTGTTGCCAAGACATGCTGAGTTTCACGCCAAGACATGCTGGTGTTCGTGCCAAGACAAGCTGGGGAGGCCGCCTGGTGCTGTTGCCAAGACATGCTGGTGTTGACGCCGAGACATGTTGGTATTCGTGCCAAGACATGCGGGTGTTTGTGCCAAGACGACATGCTGGTGTTGACGCCAAGACATGCTGGCGTTCGTGATGCTGGTGTTCGTGCCAAGACATGCTGGTTCTTGTGCCAAGACATGCTGGGCCTGCTGGGGAGGCCGCCTGGTGCTGTTGCCAAGACATGCTGGTGTTGACGCCAAGACATGCTGGGGAGGCCGCCTGGTTTGCCAGGACATGCTAGTGTTCGTGCCAAGACTGCTGGTATTGAAGTCAAGACATGCTGGTGTTCGTGCCAAGGGTTGGTGCCAAGACATGCTGGGGAGGCCGCCTGGTGCTGTTGCCAAGACATGCTGGTGAAGACATGCTGGTGATTGTGCCAAGACATGGGCAGGCCGCCTGGTGCTGTTCCCAAGACATGCTATTAACGCCACGACATGCTGTTGTTCGTGCCAAGGCATGCTGAGGAGGCCGCCCAAGGCATGCTGGGGAGGTTGCCTGGTGTTGTTGCCAAGACATGTTCCTGTTGGTTCCAAGACATGCTGGGGAGGCCGCGTGCTGTTGCCAAGACATGCTGGTGTTGACGCCAAGACATGCTGGGGAGGTCGCCTGGTGCTGTTGCCAAGACATTCTGGTGTTCGTGCCAAGACATGCTGGGGAGGCCGCCTCGTGCTGTTGCCAAGACATGCTGGTGGCGAACGCCAAGACATGCTGGTGTTCGTGCCAGGACACGCTGGGCAGGCCGCCTGGCGCTGTTGTCAAGACATTCTGATGTTGGATGTTGACTCCAAGACATGCTGTTGTTTGTGCCAAGATATGCGCGTGGTGCTGACGCCAAGACATGCGGGTGTTTGTGCCAAGACATGCTGGGGAGGCCGCCTGGCGCTGTTGTCAAGACATGCTGGTGTTGACGCCAAGACATGCTAGTGTTCGTTTCAAGACATGCTGACATGCTGTTGTTCGCGCCAAGACATTGGTGCTGTTGCCAAGACATGCTAGTGCTGTTGCCAAGACATGCTGGTGTTGACGCAGGCATGCTGGTGCTCGTGCCAAGACATGCTGGGGAGGCCGCTTGGTGCTGTTGCCAAGACATGCTGGTGTTGACGCCAAGCCAAGCCATGCTGGTTTTCGTGTCAAGACATGCTGGGGAGGTGCTGTTGGCAAAACGTGCTGGTGTTGACGCCAAGACATGCTGGTGTTCTTGCCACGACATCCGCCTGCTGGGACATGCTGGCGTTGACGCCAAGACATGCTGGTGTTCGTGCCAAGACATGCTGCAAGACATGCTCTGTCCACTCCAAGACATGCTGGTGTTCGTGCCAGGACACTCTGTCAGGCCGCCTGGCGCTGTTGTCAAGACATTCTGATGTTGAATGTTGATGCCAAGGCATGCTGGTGCTCGTGCCAAGATATGCTGGGGAGGCCGCCTCATACTGTTGCCAAGACATGCTGGTGTTGACGCCAAGCCATGCTGGTGCCGGGGAGGCTGCCTGGTGCTGTTGCCAAGACATGCTGGTGTTGACGCCAAGACATGTTGGTGTTCGTGCCAAGACAAGCTGGGGAGGCTGCCTGGTGCTGTTGCCAAGACATGCTGGTGTTGACGGGCGCTGTTGTCAAGACATGCTGATGTTGACGCCAAGATATGCTGGTGTTCGTGCCAAGACATGCTGAAAAGGCCGCCTGGTGCTGCTGCTGAGTTTGACGCCAAGACATGCTGGTGTTCGTGCCAAGACGGCTGCCTGGTGCCATTGCCAAGACATGTTGGTGTTGACGGGCGCTGATGTAAAGACATGCTGACATATTGGTGTTCGTGCCAAGACATGCTGGGGAGGCCGCCTGGTGCTGTTGCCAAGACATGCTGGTCTTGACGCCAAGACATGTTGGTGTTCGTGCCAAGACATGCTGGGGAGGCCGCCTGGTGCTGTTGGCAGGACAGGCCGCTGTTGACGACACGCTGGTGTTCGTGCAAAGACATGCCGGTGTTGCCGCAAGACAAGCTGGTGTTCGTGCCAAGACATGCTAGGGAGGCCGCCTGGTGCTGGTGTTCGTGCCAAGACATGCTGGTGTTCGTGCCAAGAGATGCTGCATTTGGTCTGGTTTCGTGCCAGAGGCCGCCTTGACGCCAAGGCATGCTGGTGTTCGTGCCAAGACATGCTGGGGAGGCCGCCTGGTGCTGTTGCCACGACATGCTTGTGTTAACGAGACATGCTTGTGTTCGTGCCAAGACGGCTGCCTGGTGCCATTGCCAAGACATGTTGGTGTTGACGGGCGCTGTTGTCAAGACATGCTGACATATTGGTGTTCGTGCCAAGACATGCTGGGGAGGCCGCCTGGTGCTGTTGCCAAGACATGCTGGTGTTGACGCCAAGACATGTTGGTGTTCGTGCCAAGACATGCTGGGGAGGCCGCCTGGTGCTGTTGGCAGGACAGGCCGCTGTTGACGACACGCTGGTGTTCGTGCAAAGACATGCCGGTGTTGCCGCAAGACAAGCTGGTGTTCGTGCCAAGACATGCTAGGGAGGCCGCCTGGTGCTGGTGTTCGTGCCAAGACATGCTGGTGTTCGTGCCAAGAGATGCTGCTGTTGACGCCAAGACATGCTGGGTTTCGTATGTTTTGGTGCCAAGACATGCTGGGGAGGCCGCAAGACAAGACATGCTGGTGTTGACGCCAAGACATGCTGCATTTGGTATGGTTTCGTGCCAGGGGCCGCCTTGGCGCCAAGACATGCTGGTGTTCGTGCCAAGACATGCTGGGGAGGCCGCCTGGTGCTGTTGCCACGACATGCTGGTGTTGACGGCAAGACATGCTTGTGTTCGTGCCAGAACATGCTAGGGAGGCCGCCTGCTGTTGCCAAGGCAGCTGGTGTTAACGCCAAGACATGCTGGTGTGCCAAGGCATGCTGGGGAGTTCGTGCCAAGACGTGCTGGGGAGGCCGGCCGCCTAGTGCTGTTGCCGAGACATGCTGGTGTTGACGACAAGACATGCTGGTGTTCGTGCCAAGACATGCTGGGGAGGCCGCCTGGTGCTGTTGCCAAGACATGCCGGTGTTGTTGCGAAGATATGTTGGTGTTGACGGGCGCTGTTGTCAAGACATGCTGACATGTTGGTGCTCGTGCCAAGACATGCCGGGGAGGCTGCCTGGTGCTGTTGCCAAGACATGCTGGTGTTGACGCCAAGACATGTTGGTGTTCGTGCCAAGACATGCTGGGGAAGCCGCCTGGTGCTGTTGGCAGGACAGGCCGCTGTTGACGACACGCTGGTGTTCGTGCAAAGACATGCCGGTGTTGCCGCAAGACAAGCTGGTGTTCGTGCCAAGACATGCTTGGGAGGCCGCCTGGTGCCAAGACATGTGCCAAGACATGCTGGGAAGGCCGCATGACAAGACATGCTGGTGTTGACGACAAGACATGCTGCATTTGGTATGGTTTCGTGCCAGAGGCCGCCTTGACGCCAAGACATGCTGGTGTTCGTGCCAAGACATGCTGGGGAGGCCGCCTAGTGCTGTTTCCAAGACAGCTGGTGTTAACGCCAAGACATGCTGGTGTTCGTGCCAAGACATGCTGGGCAGTTCGTGCCAAGACGTGCTGGGGAGGCCGGCCGCCTAGTGCTGTTGCCGAGACATGCTGGTGTTGACGACAAGACATGCTGGTGTTCGTGCCAAGACATGCTGGGGAGGCCGCCTGGTGCTGTTGCCAAGACATGCCGGTGTTGTTGCCAAGACATGCTGGTGTTGACGTCAAGACATGATGCTGGTGTTCGTGCCAAGACATGCTGGTGAGGCCGCCTGATGCGGTTGCCAAGACATGCTGGTGGGACGCCAAGACATGGGCGTTGCCTGGTGCTGTTGCAAAGGCATTATGGTGTTGACGCCAAGACATGATGGTGTTCGTGCCAAGACACGCTGATAAGGCTGCCTGGTGCTGTTGCCAAGACACGCTGGTGTTGACGCCAAGACATGCTGGTTGACTCGAAGACATGCTCGTGCTCGTGTGTTGATGCCACGACAGTCTGGTGTTTGTGCCAGACAAGCTGCAAACGCCGCCTGGTGCTGTTGCCAAGACATGCTGGTGTTGATGCCAAGATGTGCTGATGTTCGTGGCAAGACACGCTGGTGTTGACGCCAAGACATGCTGGTTCGTGCGAAGACATGCTGGTTGAAGCCAAGACATGCTGGTGTTTGTGCCAAGACATGCTGGGGAGGGCGCCTGGTCTGTTCCCTCTTGATGGTGTTGCCGCCAAGAAGACATGCTTGTGTTCGTGCCAGGACCTGGGGAGGGCGCCTGGTGCTGTTGTCAAGTTGCCAAGACGCTCGTGTTGATGCCAAGACATCTGGTGTTGATGCCAGCACATGCTGGGGAGGCTGCCTGGTGCTGCTGCCGAGACATTCCGGTGTTGACGCCAAGACATGCTGGTGCTGTGGAGGCCACCTGGTGTTGTTGCCAAGACATGCTGGGGAGGCCGCATGGTTCTGTTGCCAAGACATACCGGTATCGACGCCAAGACATGCTTGTGTTCGTGCCAAAACATGCTAAAAACCCGCCTGGTGCTACTGCTGGTGATGATGCCAAGACATGATGGTGTTCGTGCCAAGATGTGCCAAGACATGCTGGGGAGGCCGCCTGGTTGCTGGTGTTGGCGCCAAGACATGCTGGTGTTTGTGCCAAAACATGCTGGGGAGGCTACTGCTGCCGCTGCCAAGACATGCTGGTGTTAACGCCGAGGCATGCTGGTGTTCTTGCCACGACATCCGCCTGCTGGGACATGCTGGCGTTGACGCCAAGACATGCTGGTGTTGACGCGAAGACATGCTGTTTGCCAAGACATGCTGGGGAGGCCGCCTGGTGCTGTTGCCAAGACATGCTGGTGGCGACGCCAAAAAATGCTAGTGTTCGTGCCAGGACACGCTGGGCAGGCCGCCTGGCGCTGTTGTCAAGATATTCTGATGTTGGTTGTTGACGCCAAGACATGCTGGTGTTCGTGCCAAGACGTGCTGGGGAGGCCGCCTCATACTGTTGCCCAGACATGCTGGTGTTGAAGCCAAGACATCCAAGCCACCTGGCCAGCCTGATTTTCGTGCCATGCTGGCCAGCGTGGTGACATGCTGGCCAGCCTGGTGTTCGTGCCAAGACATGCTGGCCAGCCTGGTGCTCCTGCCAAGACATGCTGGCCAGCCTGGTGTTCGTGCCAAGACATGCTGGCCAGCCTGGTGTTCGTGCGAAGACATGGGCCAGCCTGGTGTTCGTGCCAAGACATGGGACAAGACATGCTGGCCAGCCTGGTTTTCGTGCCAAGACATGCTGGCCAGCCTGGTTTTCGTGCCAAGTTCGTCCCAAGACATGCTGAGCCTGGTGTTCGTGCCAAGACATGGTGGCCAGCCTGGTGTTTGTGCCGAGACATGGGCCAGCCTGGTGTTCTTGGTGTTCGTGCTGGCCAGCCTGGTGTTCGTCATGGACCAGCTGCTCGTGCCAGGACATGCTGGCCATGCTGGCCAGCCGGGTGTTCGTGCCAAGACATGCTGGCCAGGCTGGTGTTCGTGCCAAGACATGCTGGCCAGCCTGGTGTTCGTGCCAAGATATGGGCCAGCCAAGCCTGGTGTGCGTGCAATGACATGCTGGCCAGCCTGGTGTTCGTGCCAAGACACGCTGGCCAGCCTGGTGTTTGTGCCAAGGCCTGCTGGCCAGCCTGTTCGTGCCAAGACTGGTGAAGACATGCTGGCCAGCCTGGTGTTCGTGCCAAGACATGCTGGCCGGCCTGGTGTTCGTGCCAAGACATGCTGGCCAGCCTGGTGTTTGTGCCTGGCCAGCTTGGTGTTTGTGCCAAGACATGCTGGCCAGCCTGGTGTTCGTGCCATGCTGGCCAGCGTGGTGACATGCTGGCCAGCCTGGTGTTATTGCCAAGACATGCTGGCCAGCCTGGTGCTCCTGCCAAGACATGCTGGCCAGCCTGGTGTTCGTGCCAAGACATGCTGGCCAGCCTGGTGTTCGTGCCAAGACATGGGCCAGCCTGGTGTTCGTACCAAAACATGGGCCAGCCTGGTGTTCGTGCCAAGACATGCTGGCCAGCCTGGTGTTCGTGCCAAGACATGGGACAAGACATGCTGGCCAGCCTGGTTTTCGTGCCAAGACATGCTGGCCAGCCTGGTTTTCGTGCCAAGTTCGTCCCAAGACATGCTGAGCCTGGTGTTCGTGCCAAGACGGCCAGCCTGGTGTTTGTGCCGAGACATGGGCCAGCCTGGCGGTGTTCTTGGTGTTCGTGCTGGCCAGCCTGGTGTTCGTCATGGACCAGCTGCTCGTGCCAAGACATGCTGGCCATGGTGGCCAGCCGGGTGTTCGTGCCAAGCATGCTGGCCAGGCTGGTGTTCGTGCCAAGACATGCTGGCCAGCCTGGTGTTCGTGCCAAGATATGGGCCAGCCAGCCTGGTGTTCGTGCAATGACATGCTGGCCAGCCTGGTGTTCGTGCCAAGACATGCTGGCCAGCCTGGTGTTTGTGCCAAGGCGTGCTGGCCAGCCTGGTGTTCGTGCCAAGACATGGCCAGCCTGGTTTTCATGCCAAGACATGCTGGTCAGCCTGGTGTTCGTGCCTGGCCAGCTTGGTGTTTGTGCCAAGACATGCTGGCCAGCCTAGTGTTCGTGCCATGCTGGCCAGCGTGGTGACATGCTGGCCAGCCTGGTATTCTTGCCAAGACATGCTGGCCAGCCTGGTGCTCCTGCCAAGACATGCTGGCCAGCCTGGTGTTCGTGCCAAGACATGCTGGCCAGCCTGGTGTTCGTGCCAAGACATGGGCCAGCCTGGTGTTCGTACCAAAACATGGGCCAGCCTGGTGTTCGTGCCAAGACATGCTGGCCAGCCTGGTGTTCGTGCCAAGACATGGGACAAGACATGCTGGCCAGCCTGGTTTTCGTGCCAAGACATGGTGGCCAGCCTGGTGTTTGTGCCGAGACATGGGCCAGCCTGGTGCTCGTCATGGACCAGCTGCTCGTGCCAGGACATGCTGGCCATGCTGGCCAGCCGGGTGTTCGTGCCAAGACATGCTGGCCAGGCTGGTGTTCGTGCCAAGACATGCTGGCCAGCCTGGTGTTCGTGCCAAGATATGGGCCAGCCGAGCCTGTTTGCGTGCAATGACATGCTGGCCAGCCTGGTGTTCGTGCCAAGACATGCTGGCCAGCCTGGTGTTTGTGCCAAGGCCTGCTGGCCAGCCTGTTGTTCGTGCCAAGACATGGGCAGCCTGGTGAAGACATGCTGGCCAGCCTGGTGTTCGCATGCTGGTGTTCGTGCCTGGCCAGCTTGGTGTTTGTGCCAAGACATGCTGGCCAGCCTGGTAAGACATGCTGGCCAGCCTGGTAAGACATGCTGGCCAGCCTGGTGTTTGTGCCAAGACATGCTGGCCATGCTGGCCAGCCTGGTGTTTGTGCCACGACATGCTGGCCAGCCTGGTGTTCGTGCCAAGACATGCTGGCCAGCCTGGTGTTCGTGCCAAGACATGCTGGCCAGCCTGGTGTTCGTGCCAAGACATGCTGGCCAGTCTGGTGTTTGTGCCAAGACATGCTGGCCAGCCTGGTGTTTGTGTTCGTGCCAAGACATGCGCCAGCCTGGCACTGGCGTTCGTGCCAAGACATGAGCCAGCCTGGTGGACATGTGCCAGCCAAGACATGGGCCAGTCTGGTGTTGATGCCAACGGTGTTCGTGCCAAGACATGCTGGCCAGCCTGGTGTTCGTGCCAAGAAATCCTGGCCAACCTGGTGTTCATGCCAAGACATGCTGGCCAGCCTGGTGTTCGTGCCAAGACATGCTGGCCAGCTTGGTGTTGCTGGCCAGCCTGGTGTTTGTGCCAAGACATGCTGGCCAGCCTGGTGTTCGTGCCAAGACATGCTGGCCAGCCTGGTGTTCGTGCCAAGACATGCTGGCCAGCCTGATGTTCGTGCCAAGTCATGCTGGGCAGCCTGGTGTTTGTGCAAAGACATGCTGCCCAGCCTGGGGTTCGTGCCAAGACATGCTGGTGTTCGTGTCAAGTTCGTGCCAAGACATGCTGGCCAAGACATGCTGGCCAGCTTGGTGTTCGTGTCAAGACATGTTGGCGGCCAGCCTGAATCTCGTGCCAAGACATGCTGGCCAGCACGCTGGCCAGCTGGTGTTCGTGCCAAGACATGCTGGCCAGCCGGTGTTCGTGCCAAGACATGCTGGCCAGCCGGGTGTTCGTGCCAAGACATGCGCCAGCCTGGTGTTCGTGTCAAGACATAAGACATGGGCCAGCCTGGTGTTCGAGCAGCCTAGTGTTCAGCCTGCTGTTCGTGCCAAGACATGGCCCAGCCTGGTCTTCGTGCCAAGCTAGCTGGCCAGCCTGGTGTTCGTGCCATGCTGAACAGCGTGGTGACATGCTGGCCAGCCTGGTGTTCGTGCCAAGACATGCTGGCCAGCCTGGTGCTCCTGCCAAGACATGCTGGCCAGCCTGGTGTTCGTGCCAAGAAATGCTGGCCAGCCTGGTGTTCGTGCCAAGACATGGGCCAGCCTGGTGTTTGTGCCAAGACATGCTGGCCAGCCTGGTGTTCGTGCCAAGACATGGGACAAGACATGCTGGCCAGCCTGGTTTTCGTGCCAAGACATGCTGGCCTGGTGTTCGTGCCAAGTTCGTCCCAAGACATGCTGAGCCTGGTGTTCGTGCCA
Organism: Effrenium voratum; assembly: GCA_963377175.1. NCBI lineage: Eukaryota > Dinophyceae > Suessiales > Symbiodiniaceae > Effrenium > Effrenium voratum. The sequence continues at coordinate 903,580 of CAUJNA010002201.1, read as the reverse complement.
AGACATGCTGGCCAGCCTGGTGTTTGTGCCAAGGCCTGCTGGCCAGCCTGGTGTTCGTGCCAAGACATGGGCAGCCTGGTCAAGACATGCTGGCCAGCCTGGTGTTCGTGCCAAGACATGCTGGCCGGCCTGGTGTTCGTGCAAAGACATGCTGGCCAGCCTGGCGTTTGGGCCAGCTTGGTGTTTGTGCCAAGACGTGCTGGCCAGCCTGGTGTTCGTGCCGGTTCGTGCCAAGACTGCTGGCCAGCCTGGTGTTTGTGCCAAGACATGCTGGCCATGCTGGCCAGCCTGGTGTTCGTGCGAAGACATGCTGCCCAGCCTGGCGTGCCAAGACATGCTGGCCAGCCTGGTGTTCGTGCCAAGACATGCTGGCCAGCCTGGTGTTCGTGCCAAGACATGCTGGCCAGTCTGGTGTTTGTGGCAAGACATGCTGGCCAGCCTGGCACTGGCGTTCGTGCCAAGACATGGGCCAGCCTGGTGGACATGTGCCAGCCAAGACATGGGCCAGTCTGGTGTTGATGCCAATGGTGTTCGTGCCAAGACATGCTGGCCATCCTGGTGTTCGTGCCAAGAAATCCTGACCAACCTGGTGTTCATGCCAGGAAGGACATGCTGGCCAGCCTGGTGTTCGTGCCAAGACATGCTGGCCAGCCTGGTGTTCCTGCCATGCTGGCCAGCCTGGTGTTTGTGCCAAGACATGCTGGCCATGCCAGCCTGGTGTTCGTGCCAAGATATGTTGGCCAGCCTGTTCGTGCCAAGACATGCTGGCCAGCCTGGTGTTCGTGCCAAGACATGCTGGCCATACTGGCCAGCCTGGTGTGTTCGTGCCAAGACATGCTGGCCATCCTGGTGTTTGTGCAAAGACATGCTGGCCAGCCTGGGGTTCGTGCCAAGACAAGCCTGGTGTTTGTGCCAAGACATGCTGGCCAGCCTGGTGTTCGTGCCAAGACATGCTGGCAAGTCTGGTGTTCGTGCCAAGACATGCTGGCCAGCCTGGTGATCGTGCCGAGACATGCGGCCAGCCTGGTGTTCGTGCCAAGACATGCTGGCCAGCCTGGTGTTCATGCCAAGTCGTTCTGGCCAGCGAGGTGTTCGTGCCAAGACAGTCTGGCCAGCCTGTTCGTGCCAAAACATGCTGGCCGGCCTGGTGTTCGTGCCAAGGCATATGCTGGCGAGCCTGGTGTTCGTGCCAAGACATGCTGGCCACTCTGGGGTTCGTGACAAGACACGCTGGCCAGCCTGGGGTTCGTGCCAGGCTGGCCAGCCTGGTGTTCGCGCCAAGTTCGTGCCAAGACATGTTGGCCAGCCTGGTGTTCGTGCCAAGAAATACTGGCCAGCCTGGCGTTCGTGCCAAGACATGCTGGCCAGCCTGGTTTTCGTGCCAAGACTGTTTGTGCCAAGGCATGCTGGCCAGCCTGGTGTTCGTGCCGAGACATGCCCAAGACATGCTGGCGTTCCAAGACATGCTGGCAGCCTGGTGTTCGTGCCAAGACATGCTGGCCAGCCTGGTGTTCGTGCCAAGACAAGGTTTGTGCAAGACATTGTTCGTGCCAAGACATGCTGGCCAGCCTGGTGTTTCTGCCATGCTGGCCAGCCTGGTGTTCGTGCCAAGTTCGTGCCAAGACATGCTGCCCAGCCTGGTGTTCGTGCCTGGCCAGCCTGGTGTTCGTTCCAGGACCCGCCCATGTCTTAGCACGAACACCAGGCTGGCCCCTGTCTTGGCACGAACACCCATGTCTTGGTACGAACACCAGGCTGGCCAGCATGTCTTGGCGTCTTGCCACGAACACCGCGCTGGCCAGCATGGCTGGGCACGAGCATGTCTTCGCACGAAGACCAGGCTGGCCAACATATCTTGGCACGAACACCAGGCTGGCCAGCATGGCCAGCATGTCTTGGCACGAACACCAGGCTGGCCAGCATGTCTTGGCACGAACACCAGGCTGGCCAGCATGGCAGGAACACCAGGCTGGCCAGCATGTCTTGGCACGAACAGCATGGCACGAAAACCATGTCTTGGCACGAACACCAGGCTGGCCAGCATGTGTTGGCACGAACACCAGGCTGGCCAGCATGTCTTGGTGTTCGTGCCAAGACATGGGCCCAGCTGATGCTCGTGCCACTGGTGTTCGTGCCAAGAAAGTGCTGCTGGGGCTGACCGGGGAGCTGGTGGTGTTGGGCTGCTGGCTGTTGGGCTGTTGGTTGGGTTCTTGGTTTTGCTGTTGGGTTGTTGCACTGCTGGGCTGTTGGTTGGGTTCTTTTGTATTTTTGTGCTGACCTCTTGGGCTCTTTCAGGGTTGTTCGACTTGGGGGTGTTTGACTTGGGTGCTGGCCAGCCTGGCGCTCGTGCCAAGACATGCTGGCCAGCCTGGTGAGACATGCTGGCCAGCCTGGTGTTCGTGCCAAACACATTCTGGCCAGCGAGGTGTTCGTGCCAAGACATTCTGGCCAGCCTGTTTGTGCCAAGACATGGGCCAGCCTGGTGGACATGTGCCAGCGTGGTGTTCTTGCCAAGAGCCCAGTGTTCGTGCCAAGACATGGGCCAGCCTGGTGTTTGTGCCAGGACATGGGCCAGCCTGGTGTTGATGCCAATGATGTTCGTGCCAAGCAGGTTTGGTGTTCGTGCCAAGACATCCTAGCCAACCTGGTGTTCATGCCAAGACATGCTGGCCAGCCTGGTGTTCCTGCCATGCTGGCCAGCCTGGTGTTCGTGCCAAGACATGCTGGCCAGCCTGGTGTTCGTGTGCTGGGCAGCCTGGTGTTCGTGCCAAGACATGCTGGCCAGCCTGGTGTTTGTGCCGAGACTTGCTGGCCAGCTTGGTGTTCGTGCCAAGACATTGGCCAACTGGTGTTCGTGCCAAGACATGCCAGCCTGGTGTTCGTGCCAAGACATGCTGGCCAGCCTGGTGTTCGTGCCAAGACATGCTGGCCAGCCTGGTTTTCGTGCCAAGACATTCTGGCCAGCCTGGTTTTCGTGCCAAGTTCGTGCCAAGACATGCTGGCCAGCCTGGTGTTCGTGCCAAGACATGGCCAGCCTGGTTTTCATGCCAAGACATGCTGGCCAGCCTAGTGTTCGTGCCAAGACATGCTGGCCTGCCTGGTGTTCGTGCCAAGACATGCTGTCCAGCCTGACATGGTGGCCAGCCTGGTGTTCGTGCTGAGACATGTGCCTGGTGTTTGTGCCGCGACATGGGCGAGCCTGGTGTTCGTGCCAAGACATGCTGGCCAATCTGGTGTTCGTGCTGGCCAGCCTGGTGTTGCTGCTCGTTCCAGGACATGCTGGCCATGCTGGCCTGCCGGGTGTTCGTGCCAAGATATGGCCAGCCTGGTTTTCATGCCAAGACATGCTGGCCAGCCTGGTGTTCGTGCCAAGATATGCTGGCCAGCCTGGTGTTCGTGCCAAGACGTTCGTGCCAAGACATGGGCAGCCTGGTCAAGACATGCTGGCCAGCCGGGTGTTCGTGCCAAGACATGCTGGCCAGCCTGGTGTTCGTGCCAAGACATGCTGGCCAGCCTGGTGTTCGTGCCTGGCCCGCCTGGTGTTTGTGCCAAAACATGCTGGCCAGCCTGGTGTTCGTGCCAAGACATGCTGGCCAGCCTGGGGCCTGCTGTTCGTGCCAAGCAATGCTTGCCAGGTTGGTGTTCGTGCCAAGACATGCTGGCCAGCCGGGTGTTCGTGCCAAGACATGCTGGCCAGCCTGGTGTTCGTGCCAAGACATGCTGGCCAGCCTGTTGGTGTTTGTGCCAAAACATGCTCACCAGCCTGCTTTTCGTGCCAAGACATGCTGGCCAGCCTGATCCTGCTGTTCGTGCCAAGCAATGCTTGCCAGTCTGGTGTTTGTGCCAAGACATGCTGTCCAGCTGGCCGGTGTTCGTGCCAAGACATGGGCCAGCCTGGTGTTCGTGCCAAGTTCGTGCCAAGACATAAGCCTGGTGTTCGTGCCATGCTGGCCAGCCTGGTGCTCGTGCCAAGACATGCTGGCCAGCCTGAAGACATGCTGGCCAGCCTGGTGGGTTCGTGCCAAGACATGCCAAGACCTGGTGTTCGTGCCATTCGTGCCAAGACATGCTGGCCATCTTGGTGACATGCTGGCCAGCCTGGTGTTTGTGCGTGCCAAGACATGCTGGCCAGCCTGGTGTTCGTGCCAAGACATGCTGGCCAGCCTGGTGTTCGTGCCAAGACATGCTGGGCAGCCTGGCGTTTGGGCCAGCTTGGTGTTTGTGCCAAGACATGCCGGCCAGCGTGGTGTTCGTGCCAGGACATGCTGGCCAGCCTGGTGTTCGTGCCAAGACATGCGGCCAGCCGGGTGTTCGTGCCAAAACAAGACATGGGCATCCTGGTGTTCGTGCCAAGATGTGCTGGCCAGCCCGGTGTTCGTGCCAAGGCATGCTGGCCAGCCTGTTGTTCGTGCCAAGACATGCTGGCCAGCCTTGTCCAAGTCATGCTGGCCAGCCTGGTGTTCGTGCCAAGATCTGGGCCAGCCTGGTGTTCGTGCCAAGACATGCTGGCCAGGCTGGTGTTCGTGCCAAGACATGCTGGACAGCCTGGTGTTTGTGCCAAGACATGCTGGCCAGCCTGGTGTTCGTGGTGTTCGTGCCAAGACGTGCTGGCCAGCCTGGTGTTGCCAAGACATAGGCAGCCTGGTGTTCGTGCCGACCCGAGCCTGATGTTTCTGCCAAGGCATGGGACAGTCTGGTGTTTGTGCCAAAGCATGCCAAGACATTGGCCAGCCTGGTGTTCGTGCCAAGACGTGCTGTCCAGCTGGCCAGCCTGGTGTTCGTGCCAAGACATGGGCCAGCCTGGTGTTCGTGCCAAGACATGGGCCAGCCTGGTGTTCGTGCCAAGCTCGTGCCAAGACATGCTGGCCAGCCTGGTGTTCGTGCCATGCTGGCTGGTGGCCTGTGATGTGTCTCCACCTGCGTCAAGAGAGGGAGAGAGAGAGAGAGAGAGAGAGAGAGAGAGAGAGAGAGAGAGAGGGAGACTGATGCAATGGACACAAATCAGCCATGGGAGTTGGATGCGTCTTGAAGGGAAAGTAAAGGGACACCCCCATTCTGGAGGTGGTAGATTGGAGACAAACCCTGGTGAGCCAGCTTGGTGTTCGTGCCAAGACATGCTGGCCAGCCGTGTCTTCGTGCCCAAGTTTGTGCCAGGACATGCTGGCCAGCCTGGTGTCCGTGCCAAGGTGTTCGTGCGTGCCAAGACATCCTGGCCAGCCTGGTATTCCCGCCAACTGGTGTTCGTGCCAAGACATGCTGACCGGCCTGGTTTTCCGAGACATGGGCCCACCTGGTGTTCGTGCAAGACATTGGCCAGACTGGTGTTCGTGCCAAGACATGCCAGCCTGGTGCAGCCTGGTGTTCATGCCAGACATGCTGGCCAGCCTGGTGTTCTTGGCAAGACATGATGGCCAGCCTGGTGTTCGTTGCTAGCCTGGTGTTCGTGGTGGTCGTGGCCAGCCTGGTACTCGTTCCGAAACATGCTGGCTTGCCTGGTGTTCGTGCCAGGACATGCTGGCCAGCCTGGTGTTCGTGCCAAGACATGCTGGCCAGCCTGGTGTTCGTGCCAAGACATGGGCCAGCCTGGTGTTCGTACCGAGACATGCTGGCGAGCCTGGTGTTCGTGCCAAGAGATGCTGGCCAGCCTGGGGTTTTGTGCCAAAACATGCTGGCCAGCGTGGTGTTTGTGCCAAGACATGCTGGCCATGCTGGCCAGCCTGGTGTTCGTGCCAAGATATGTTGGCCAGCCTGTTCGTGCCAAGACATGCTGGCCAGCCTGGTGTTCGTGCCAAGACATGCTGGCCATGCTGGCCAGCCAGCTTGGTGTTCGTGCCAAGACATGCTGGCCAGCCTGGGGTTAGTGACAAGACATGCTGGCCAGGTGTTCGTTCCAAGACATGCTGGCCAGCCTGGTGTTCGTGCTGGCCAGCCTGGTGTTCGTCATGGACCAGCTGCTCGTGCCAGGACATGCTGCCCATGGCCAGGCTGCTGTTTGTAGGGGCCTACTGTTCGTGCCAAGCAATGCTTGCCAGGTTGGTGTTTGTGCCAAGACATGCTGGCCAGCCTGGTGTTCGAGCGAACACATGCTGGCCAGCCTGTTTGAAGGCCTGCTGGACAGCCTGGTGTTGCCAAGACATTGGCAGCCTGGTGTTCGTGCCCCTGGTGTTCGTGCCAAGACACGCTGTCCAGCTGGCCGGTGTTCGTGCCAAGACATGGGCCAGCCTGGTGTTCGTGCCAAGTTCGTGCCAAGACATAAGCCTGGTGTTCGTGCCATGCTGGCCAGCCTGGTGCTTGTGCCAAGACATGCTGGCCAGCCTGAAGACAATCTGGCCAGCCTGGTGGGTGTTCGTTCCAAGACATGCTGGCCAGCCTGGTGTTCGTGCCAAGACATGCTGGCCAGCCCGGTGTTCGTGCCAAGTTCGTGCCAAGACATGCTGGCCATCTTGGTGACATGCTGGCCAGCCTGGTGTTTGTGCGTGCCAAGACATGCTGGCCAGCCTGGTGTTCGTGCCAAGACATGCTGGCCAGCCTGATGTTCGTGCCAAGACATGCTGGCCAGCCTGGCGTTTGGGCCAGCTTGGTGTTTGTGCCAAGACATGCCGGCCAGCGTGGTGTTCGTGCCAGGACATGCTGGCCAGCCTGGTGTTGGTGCCGAGACATGCGGCCAGCCCGGGGTTCGTGCCAAGACAAGACATTGGCATCCTGGTGTTCGTGCCAAGATGTGCTGGCCAGCCCGGTGTTCGTGCCAAGGCATGCTGGCCAGCCTGGTGTTCGTGCCAAGACATGCTGGCCAGCCTTGTCCAAGTCATGCTGGCCAGCCTGTTCGTGCCAAGATCTGGGCCAGCCTGGTGTTCGTGCCAAGACATGCTGGCCAGGCTGGTGTTCGTGCCAAGACATGCTGGACAGCCTGGTGTTTGTGCCAAGACATGCTGGCCAGCCTGGTGTTCGTGGTGTTCGTGCCAAGACGTGCTGGCCAGCCTGGTGTTGCCAAGACATAGGCAGCCTGGTGTTCGTGCCGACACGAGCCTGATGTTTCTGCCAAGGCATGGGACAGTCTGGTGTTTGTGCCAAAGCATGCCAAGACATTGGCCAGCCTGGTGTTCGTGCCAAGACATGCTGTCCAGCTGGCCAGCCTGGTGTTCGTGCCAAGACATGGGCCAGCTTGGTGTTCGTGCCAAGTTCGTGCCAAGACATGCTGGCCAGCCTGGTGTTCGTGCCATGCTGGCTGGTGGCCTGTGATGTGTCTCCACCTGCGTCAAGAGAGAGAGAGAGAGAGAGAGAGAGAGAGAGAGAGAGAGAGGGAGACTGATGCAATGGACACAAATCAGCCATGGGAGTTGGATGCGTCTTGAAGGGAAAGTAAAGGGACACCCCCATTCTGGAGGTGGTAGATTGGAGACAAACCCTGGTGAGCCAGCCTGGTGTTCGTGCCAAGACATGCTGGCCAGCCCCTGGTGCCAGCCTGGGGTCCGTGCCGGGACGTGCTGGCCAGCCTGGTGTTCGTGACATGCTGGCCAGCCTGGTGTTCGTGCCAAGACATGCTGGCCAGCCGTGTCTTCGTGCCCAAGTTCGTGCCAGGACATGCTGGCCAGCCTGGTGTTCGTGCCAAGGTGTTCAGCCTAGTGTTCCCTGGTGTTCGTGCCAAACTGGTGTTCGTGCCAAGACAACCAGCCTGGTGTTCCCGACACATGGGCCCACCTGGTGTTCGTGCAAGACATTGGCAAGCCTGGTGTTCGTGCCACGACATGGGCCAGCCTGGTGCAGCCTGGTGTTCATGCCAGACATGCTGGCCAGCCTGGTGTTCTTGCCAAGACATGGGCAGGTGTTCGACAAGGGCCAGCCTGGTATTCGTGCCAAGACATGGGCCAGCCTGGTGTTCGTGACAAGACATGGGCCAGCCTGGTGTTCGTGCCAAGACATGCAGCCAGTCTGACGTTTGTGCCAAACCAGCCTGGTGTTCGTGCCAAGACCTACTGGCCAGCCTGGCGTTCGTGTCAAGACATGCTGGCCAGCCTGTTCGTGCCAAGACATGCTGGCCAGCCTGGTGTGCGTGCCAAGACATGCTGGTGCCAAGATTTTCTGGCCAGCCTGATGTTCAAGACATGGGCCAGCCTGGTGTTTGTGACAAGACATGGGCCAGCCTGGTGTTCGTGCCAAGACATGCAGCCAGTCTGGCGTTTGTGCGGGACCGGCCTGGTGTTCGTGCGAAGATATGGGCTGGCCTGGTGTTCGTGCCATGCGTTTCCTCTGGTGTTCGTGCCAAGACATGCGTGCCAGCCCGGTGTTCGTGGCACGGAAGACATGGGCCAGCCTGGTGTTCGTGCCAAGACATGTGGCCAGTCTGGTGTTCGTGCTAAGAAAATCATGGGCGTCCAGACAGGTTCAGACGTGCGCTGCTTGGGCGGCCTAGTCCGGTGTGCGTGCCAAGACATGCATGCACCAGCCTGGTGTTCGTGCCAAGATATGGGCCAGCCTGGTGTTCGTGCTAAGCCATGTGGCCAGCTTGGTGTTCGCCAACACATGGGTTCGTGCCAAGACATGGGCTAGCCTGGTGTCAAAACCTGGGCCAGCTTGGTGTTCGTGCGAAGCTGGTGTTCGTGCCAAGACATGGGCATCATGGTGTTCGTGCCAAGACCTGGGCCAGCCTGGTGCAAGTGCCAAGACATGCTGGCCAGCCTGGTGCTCGTGCCAAGACATGCTGGCCAGCATGGTGTTCGTGCCAAGACATGCGGCCAATCTGATGTTCGTGCCAAGACACGTGCCAAAACATGTGGCCAGTGTGGTGTTTGTGCCAAGACATGGGCCAGCTGGTGTTCGTGCCAAGACATGCGGCCAGTCTGGTGTTCGTGCCATTCCGTGCCAAGACATGGGCCAGCCTGGTGCTCGTGCCAAGCCATGCGGCCAGTTTAAGTTTGGTGTTCGTGCCAAGACATGGGCCAGTCTGGTGTGCGTGCCAAGACATGGGCCGAGACAGGCGGCCAGCCTGGTGTTTGTGCCAAGACATGGGCCAGCTGGTGTTCGTGCCAAGACATGCGGCCAGTCTGGTGTTCGTGCCAAGACATGCGGCCCGCCTGGTGTTCGTGCCAAGACATGGGCCAGCCTGGTGTTCGTGCCAAGAGATGTGGCTAGCCTGGTGTTCGTGCCAAGACGTGGGCCAGTCTGGTGTTCGTGCCAAGACATGGGGCAGCATGGTGTTTCGTGCTAAGAAAAACATGGGCGTCCAGACAGGTTCAGACGTGCGCTGCTTGGGCGGCCTAGTCCGGTGTGCGTGCCAAGACATGCATGCACCAGCCTGGTGTTCGTGCCAAGACATGGGCCAGCCTGGTGTTCGTGCTAAGCCATGTGGCCAGCTTGGTGTTCGCCAACACATGGGTTCGTGCCAAGACATGGGCTAGCCTGGTGTCAAAACCTGGGCCAGCTTGGTGTTCGTGCGAAGCTGGTGTTCGTGCCAAGACATGGGCCCCAGGCTGGTGTTCGTGCCAAGACATGGGCCAGCCTGGTGCAAGCGCCAAGACATGCTGGCCAGCCTAGTGCTCGTGCCAAGACATGCTGGCCAGCATGGTGTTCGTGCCAAGACATGCTGCCAGTTTGGTGTTCGTGCCAAGACATGCGGCCAGTCTGATGTTCGTGCCAAGACACGTGCCGAAACATGTGGCCAGTGTGGTGTTTGTGCCAAGACATGGGCCAGCTGGTGTTCGTGCCAAGACATGCGGCCAGTCTGGTGTTCGTGCCATTTCGTGCCAAGACATGCTGGCCAGCCTGGTGCTCGTGCCAAGCCATGCGGCCAGTTTAAGTTTGGTGTTCGTGCCAAGACATGGGCCAGTCTGGTGTGCGTGCCAAGACATGGGCCGAGACAGGCGGCCAGCCTGGCGTTTGTGCCAAGACATGAGCCAACTGGTTTTCGTGCCAAGACATGCGGCGAGTTTGGTGCCCGCCTGGTGCCAAGAGATGTGGCTAGCCTGGTGTTCGTGCCAAGACGTGGGCCAGTCTGGTGTTCGTGCCAAGACATGGGGCAGCATGGTGTTCGTGCCAAGACATGCGGCCAGTCTGATGTTCGTGCCAAGACACGTGCCAAAACATGTGGCCAGTGTGGTGTTCGTGCCAAGGCATGGGCCAATGTGGTGTTCGTGGGCCAAGCTGCTGTTCGCGGCCAGCCTGCTGTTTTTTGCCAAGACATAAGCCTCGCCTGGTGTTCGTGCCAAGACATGCATGCACCGGCCTGGTGTTCGTGCCAAGACATGGCAGCCTGGTGCTCGTGCCCAGACATGCGGCCAGTCGTCTGGTGTTCGTGCCAAGACATGCGGCCAGCCTGGTGTTCGTGCCAAGGAAGACAGTCTGGTGTTCGTGCAAAGACATGGGTGAGCCTGGTGTTCGTGCGAAGAGACGGGCCAGCCTGGTGTTCGCCAAGACATGCGGCCAGTCTGGCGTTCGTGCCAGGCCAGCCTGGTGCTCGTGCCAAGACATGCGGCTAGCCTCGTCTTCGTGGCAAGACATGGGCCCAGCCTGGTGTTCGTACCAAGAAATGGGCCAGCCTAGTGTTCGTGCCAAAACATGGGCCAGCCTCGTGCCCACATGGGCGAGCTAGTGTTTGTGCCAACGTGCCAAGACATGGGCAGCCTGCGTTGGCAATGCGGCCAGGCCAGTCTGGTGTTTGGGCCAAGACATGCGGCCAGTCTGGTGTTCGTGCCAAAACATGGGGCAGCCTGATATGCGGCCAGTCTGGTGTTCGTGCCAAGGCATAAACCAGCCTGGTGTGCGTGCCAAGCTGTGTGGCCGGCCGGGTGTTCGTGCCAAGACATGGGCCAGTCTGGTGTTCGTGCCAAGACATGGGGCAGCTTGTGGTGTTCGTGCCAAGCCGTGTGGCCGGCCGGGTGTTCGTGCCAAGATATTGGCCAATGTGGTGTTCGTGGCACGGCATGGGCCAGCCTGGTGTTCGTGCCAAGGCCTGCTGGCCAGTTGTTTCTCTTTCGAATGTGCCGCTCAAGACGAACAGTGGCACACCTCGCAGCGAAGATGACGAAAGCAGGCGGAAATCCAGAAGCTCAGCGAGTGAAGGCCGCAGGATGAGGCCTTTCGCGCTTTTGGAGGTACAGTTGGGTGACAGTTGGGTGACATGCTGGTGTTGACGCCAAGACATGCTGGTGTTCGTGCCAGGACATGCTGGGGAGGCCGCCTGGTCCTGTTGCCAAGACATGCTGGGGAGGCCGCTGGGTGCTGTCGCCAAGACTGATGCTGTTGCCAAGACATGCTGGTGTTCGTACCAAGACATGCCGGGGAGTGCGCCTGGCGCTGTTGTCAAGACTTGCTCCTGTTCGTGGCAAGACATGCTGGGGAGGCAGCCTGGTGCTGTTGCCAAGACATTCTGGTGTTCGTGCCAAGAGATGCTGGGAAGGCCGCGCGATGCTGTTGCCAAGACATGCTGGTGTTGACGCCAAGACATGCTGGTGTTGGTGCCAAGACATGCTGGGAGCCGCCGGGTGCCGTTGCCAAGACCTGCTGGCGTTGACGCCAAGACATGCTGGTGCGCGTGCCAAAACATGCTGGGGAGGCCGCCTGGAGCTGTTTATAAGACATGCTGGTGTTGACGCCAAGACATGCTGGTGTTCCTGCCAAGACATGCTGGGGAGGCCGCCTGGTGCTATTCCCAAGACATGCTGGTGTTGACGCCAAGACATGCTAGTGTTCGTGCGGCATGCTGGGGAGGCCGGCTGGTGCTGACGCTAAGACATGCTGGTGTTTGTGCCAGAGGCCGCCTGGTGCTGTTGCCAAGACATTCTGGTGTTCGTGCCAAGACATGCTGGGAGGCCGCCTGGTGCTAAGACTTGCTAGTGTTCAAGCCAAGGCATGCTGGTGTTCCAAGACATGCTGGGGAGGCCGCCTGGTTCTGTTGCCAAGACATGCTGGTGCCAAGACATGCTGGTGCCTGGTGCTGAGACTTGCTGGTTTTGACGCCAAGACATGCTGGTGTTCGTGCCAAGACATGCTGGTGTTCGTGACAAGACATGCTGGGGAGGCCGCCTGGTGCTGTTGCCAAGACATGCTGGTGTGGACGCCAAGACTTGCTGGTGCTCGTGCCAAGACATGCAGGGGAGGCTACATGCTGGTGCTGACGCGAAGACATGTTGGTTTTGACGCCAAGACATGCTGGTGTTCGTGTCAAGACATGCTGGGGGGCCGCTGGTGCTGTTGCCAAGACATGCTGGTGTTGATGCCAAGACATGCTGGTGTTGACGCCACGACATGCTGGGGAGGCCACCTGGTGCTGTTGTCAAGGCATTCTGGTGTTGACGCCAAGACATGCTGGTGTTCGTGCCAAGACATGGGGAGGCCGCCTGGTGCTGTTGGTGTTGATCTGGGGAGGTTGCCTGGTGCTGTTGCCAAGACATGTTGCTGTTCGTTCCAAGACATGCTGGGAAGGCCGTGTGCTGTTGCCAAGACATGCTGGTGTTGACGCCAAGACATGCTGGTGTTCGTGCCAGGACATGCTGGGGAGGTCGCCTGGTGCTGTTGCCAAGAAACATGCTGGGGAGGCCGCCTGGTGCTGTTTCCAAGACATGCTGGTGGCGACGCCAAGACATGCTGGTGTTCGTGCCATGTTGTCAAGACATGCTGGTGTTGGTGCCAAGCATTCTGGGAGGCCGCCTGGTGCTAAGACTGGCTGGTGTTGACGCCAAGACATGCTGGCGTTCGTGCCAAGACATGCTGCTGTTCGTGCCAAGATATGCTGGGGAGGCCGCTGGTGCTGTTGCCAGGACAGGCTGGTGTTTACGCTAAGACATGCAGGTGTTCGTGCCAAGACATGCTGGGGAGGCCGCCTGGTGCTGTTGCCAAGACATGCTGGTGTTGACGCCAAGACATGCTAGTGTTCGTGCGGCATGCTGGGGAGGCCGGCTGGTGCTGACGCTAAGACATGCTGGTGTTTGTGCCACAGGCCGCCTGGTGCTGTTGCCAAGACATTCTGGTGTTCGTGCCAAGACATGCTGGGAGGCCGCCTGGTGCTAAGACTTGCTAGTGTTCAAGCCAAGGCATGCTGGTGTTCCAAGACATGCTGGGGAGGCCGCCTGGTTCTGTTGCCAAGACATGCTGGTGCCAAGACATGCTGGTGCCTGGTGCTGAGACTTGCTGGTTTTGACGCCAAGACATGCTGGTGTTCGTGCCAAGACATGCTGGTGTTCGTGACAAGACATGCTGGGGAGGCCGCCTGGTGCTGTTGCCAAGACATGCTGGTGTGGACGCCAAGACTTGCTGGTGCTCGTGCCAAGACATGCAGGGGAGGCTACATGCTGATGCTGACGCGAAGACATGTTGTTTGTGACGCCAAGACATGCTGGTGCTCGTGTCAAGACATGCTGGCTGGTGCTGTTGCCAAGACATGCTGGTGTTGACGCCAAGACATGCTGGTGTTGACGCCACGACATGCTGGGGAGGCCGCCTGGTGCTGTTGGCAAGGCATTCTGGTGTTGACCCCAAGACATGCTGGTGTTCGTGCCAAGACATGGGGAGGCCGCCTGGTGCTGTTGGTGTTGATCTGGGGAGGTTGCCTGGTGCTGTTGCCAAGACATGTTGCTGTTCGTTCCAAGACATGCTGGGAAGGCCGTGTGCTGTTGCCAAGACATGCTGGTGTTGACGCCAAGACATGCTGGTGTTCGTGCCAGGACATGCTGGGGAGGTCGCCTAGTGCTGTTGCCAAGAAACATGCTGGGGAGGCCGCCTGGTGCTGTTTCCAAGACATGCTGGTGGCGACGCCAAGACATGCTGGTGTTTGTGCCATGTTGTCAAGACATGCTGGTGTTGGTGCCAAGCATTCTGGGAGGCCGCCTGGTGCTAAGACTGGCTGGTGTTGACGCCAAGACATGCTGGCGTTCGTGCCAAGACATGCGGCTGTTCGTGCCAAGATGTGCTGGGGAGGCCGCTGGTGCTGTTGCCAGGACAGGCTGGTGTTTACGCTAAGACATGCAGGTGTTCGTGCCAAGACATGCTGGGGAGGCCGCCTCGTGCTGTTGCCAAGACATGCTGGTGAAGACATGCTGGTGTTCGTGCCAAGACATGGGGAGGCCGGCTGGTGCTGACGCCAAGACATGCTGGTGTTGACGCCAAGACATGCCGGTGTTCGTGGTGTATTGGACAATTTTCAATCGATTCGCGCCAGACATGGACATTCTGGTGTTCGTGCCAAGACATGCTGGTGTTCGTGCCAAGACATGCTGGGGAGGCCGCCTGGTGCTGTTGCCAAGACATGCGCTGGTGTTCGTGCCAAGACACGCTGGGCAGGCCACTTTGCGCTGTTATTAACACATGCTGATGTTTGATGTTGGCGCCAAGACATATGCTGGGAGGCCGCCTGGTGCTGTTGCAAAGACATGCTGGTGTTGACACCAAGACATGCTGGTGTTCGTGCCAATACATGCTGGGGAGGCTGCCTGGTGCTGTTGCCAAGACATGCTGGTGTTGACGCCAAGACATGATGCTGCTCGTGCCAAGACATGCGTGGTGCTGTTGCCAAGACAATCTGGTGCTGTTGCCAAGACATGCTGGTGTTGACGCCCAGACATGCTGGTGTTGGTGCCAAGACATGCTGGGGAGCCTGCCTGGCGCTGTTGCCAAGACATGCTGGTGTTGACGCCAAGACATGCTGTTGTTCGTGCCAAGACATGCGTGGTGCTGTTGCCAAGACATGCTGGTGCTGTTGCCAAGACATGCTGGTGTTGACTCCCAGACATGGTGGTGTTGGTGCCAAGACATGCTGGGGAGGTCGCTTGGTGCTGTTGCCAAGACATGGTGGTGTTGACGCGAAGGCATGCTGGTGTTCGTGCCTGGTGCGCCAAAAATGCTTGTGTTGACGCCAAGACATGCTGGTGTTCGTGCCAAGACATGCTGGGGAGGCGCCTGGTACTGCTGCCAAGACATGCTCATGTTGACGCCAAGACATGCTGGTGTTCGTGCCACGACATCCGCCTGCTGGGACATGCTGGTATTCCAAGACATGCTGGTGTTCGTGCCAAGACATGCTGGGGAGGCCGCCTGGTGCTGTTGCCACGTCAAGACATGCTGGTGTTCGTGCCAAGCCATGCTGGGGACGCCGCCTGGTGCTGTTGCCAAGACATGCCCAAGACATGCTGGTGTTCGTGCCAAGACGTGCCCAGACATGCTGGGGAGGCCGCCTGGTGCTGTTGCCAAGACATGCTGGTGTTGACGCCAAGACATGTTGGTGTTGGTGCCAAGACATGCTGGGGAGGCCGCCTGGTGCTGTTGCCAAGACATGTTAACGCCAAGACATGCTGGTGTTCGTGGAAAATGCTGGTGTTGCCCCAACACAAGCTGGTGTTCGTGCCAAGACATGCGGGTGTTCGTGCCAAGACATGCTGGTGTTGACGCCAAGACGTGCTGGGTTTCGTATGTGTTCGTCAAGGCATGCTGAAGAGGCCGCCTGACAAGACATGCTGGTGTTGACGCTAAGACATGCTGGGAGGCCGCCTGGTGCTGTTGCCAAGACATGCTGGTGTTGACGCCAAGACATGCTGGTGTTCGTGCCAAGACATGCTGGGGAGGCCGCCTGCTGTTGGTCGCCTTGGGCTGTTGCCAAGACATGCTGGTGTTGACACCAAGACATGCTGGCGTTCGTTATGCTGGTGCTCGTGCCAAGACATGCTGGTGTACGTGCCAAGACATTCTGGGTAGGCTGCTTGGTGCTGTTGCCAAGACATGCTAGTGTTGACGCCAAGGCATGCTGGTGGTCGTGCCAAGAATAGCCTGGTGCTGTTGCCAAGACATGCTGGTGTTGACGCCAAGACATGCTTGTGTTCGTTCCAAGACATGCTGGGGAGGCCGCCTGGTTTGCCAGCACATGCTAGTGCTCGTGCCAAGACATTCTGGGGAGGTCTCCTGCTGTTGCCAAGACATGTTGGTATTGAAGTCAAAACATGCTGGCATTCGTGCCAAAAGTTGGTGCCAAGACACGCTGGTGCGGACGCCAAGACATGTTGGTGTTCGTGCGAAGGCGAGGCCGCCTGGTGCTGTTGCCAAGACATGCTGTTGTTCGTGCCAGGACATGCGTGGTGCTGTTGCCAAGACATGCTGGTGTTGACGCCCAGATATGCTGGTGTTGGTGCCAAGGCATGCTGGGGAGGCCGCTTGGTGCTGTTGCCAAGACATGCTGGCGTTGACGCCAAGACATGGTAGTGTTTGTGCGAAGACATGCATAGGTGCTGTTGCGCCAAAAATGCTGGTGTTGACGCCAAGACATGCTGGTGTTGACGGGTGTTCGTGCCCAGACATGCTGGGGAGGCGCCTGGTACTGCTGCCAAGACGTGCTCATGTTGACGTCAAGACATGCTGTTTTTCGTGCCACGACATCCGCCTGCTGGGACATGCTGGTGTTGACGCCAAGACATGCTGGCGTGCGTGATGCTGGTGTTCGTGCCAAGACATGCTGGTGCACGTGCCAAGACATTCTGGGTAGGCCGCCTGGTGCTTTTGCCAAGACATGCTAGTGTTGATGCAAGGCATGCTGGTGGCCGTGCCAAGAATAGCCTGGTGCTGTTGCCAAGACATGCTGGTGTTGACGCCGAGACATGCTGCCAAGACATGCTGGGGAGGCCGCCTGGTTTGCCAGCACATTCTAGTGTTCGTGCCAAGACATGCTGGCGTTCGTGCCAAAAGTTGGTGCTAAGACATGCTGGGGAGCCCGCCTGGCGCTGTTGCCAAGACACGCTGGTGTGGACGCCAAGACATGCTGGTGTTCGTGCCAAGACATGCTAAGGAGGCCGCCTGGTGCTGTTTCCAAGACATGCTGTTGTTCGTGCCAGGACATGCGTGGTGCTGTTGCCAAGACACGCTGGTGTTGACGCCCAGACATGCTGGTGTTGGTGCCAAGGCATGCTGGGGAGGCCGCTTGGTGCTGTTGCCAAGACATGCTGGTGTTGACGCCAAGACATGCTGGTGTTCGTGCCAAGACATGCTGAGGAGGCCGCCTGGTGCTGTTGCCAAGACATGCTGTTGTTCGTGCCAGGACATGCGTGGTGCTGTTGCCAAGACATGCTGGTGTTGACGCCCAGACATGCTGGTGTTGGTGCCAAGGCATGCTGGGGAGGCCGCTTGGTGCTGTTGCCAAGACATGCTGGTGTTGACGCCAAGACATGGTAGTGTTTGTGCGAAGACATGCTGCATAGGTGCTGTTGCTGGTGTTGACGGGTGTTCGTGCCCAGACATGCTGGGGAGGCGCCTGGTACTGCTGCCAAGACATGCTCATGTTGACGTCAAGACATGCTGGTGTTCGTGCCACGACATCCGCCTGCTGGGACATGCTGGTGTTGACGCCACGACATGCTGGTGTTCGTGCCAAGACATGCTGCATGCTGGTGTGAAGCTAAGACATGCTGGTGTTCGTGCTAAGGCATGCTGGGGAGGCCGCCTGGTGCTGTTGCCAAGACATGCTGAGTTTGACGCCAAGACATGCTGGTGTTCAAGCTGGGGAGGCTGCCTGGTGCTCCAAGACATGCTGGTGTTGACGGGTCCAGACATGCTGGGGAGGCTGCCTGGTGCTGTTGCCAAGACATTCTGGTGTTGACGCCAAGACATGCTGGTGTTCGTGCCAAGACATGCTGGGGAGGCCGCCTGGTGCTGTTGCCAAGACATGCTGGTGTTGATGCCAAGACATGCTGGTGTTCGTGCCAAGACATGCTGGGGAGGCCGCCTGCTGTTGCCAAGACAGCTGCTGTTGACGCGAAGACTTGCTGGTGTTCGTTCCAAGACATGCTGGGGAGTTCGTGCCAAGACGTGCTGGGGAAGGTCGCCTTGGGCTGTTGCCAAGACATGCTGGTGTTGACGCCAAGACATGCTGGCGTTCGTTATGCTGGTGTTCGTGCCAAGACATGCTGGTGTACGTGCCAAGACATTCTGGGCAGACTATTCTTGGCACGACCACCAGCATGCCTTGCATCAACACTAGCATGTCTTGGCAACAGCACCAGGCGGCCTGGTGCTGTTGCCAAGACATGCTGGTGTTGACGCCAAGACATGCTTGTGTTCGTGCCAAGACATGCTGGGGAGGCCGCCTGGTTTGCCAGCACATGCTAGTGTTCGTGCCAAGACATTCTGGGGAGGTCTCCTGCCGTTGCCAAGACATGTTGGTATTGAAGTCAAGACATGCTGGCGTTCGTGCCAAAAGTTGGTGCCAAGACATGCTGGGGAGCCTGCCTGGCGCTGTTGCCAAGACACGCTGGTGTTGATGCAAGGCATGCTGGTGGTCGTGCCAAGAATAGCCTGGTGCTGTTGCCAAGACATGCTGGTGTTGACGCCAAGACATGCTGGTGTTCGTGCCAAGACATGCTGGGGAGGCCGCCTGCTGTTGCCAAGACAGCTGCTGTTGACGCGAAGACTTGCTGGTGTTCGTTCCAAGACATGCTGGGGAGTTCGTGCCAAGACGTGCTGGGGAAGGTCGCCTTGGCATGCTGGTGTTCGTGCCAAGACATGCTGAGGAGGCCGCCTGGTGCTGTTGCCAAGACATGCTGTTGTTCGTGCCAAGACATGCGTGGTGCTGTTGCCAAGACATTCTGGTGCCCAGGCATGCTGGTGTTGGTGCCAAGGCACCCTAACGCGCTTGGTGCTGTTGCCAAGACATGCTGGTGTTGACGCCAAGACATGCTGGTGTTCGTGCCAAGACATGCTGGGGAGGCCGCCTGCTGTTGCCAAGACAGCTGCTGTTGACGCGAAGACTTGCTGGTGTTCGTTCCAAGACATGCTGGGGAGTTCGTGCCAAGACGTGCTGGGGAAGGTTGCCTTGGCATGCTGGTGTTGACGCCAAGACATGCTGGCGTGCGTGATGCTGGTGTTCGTGCCAAGACATGCTGGTGTACGTGCCAAGACATTCTGGGTAGGCCGCCTGGTGCTGTTGCCAAGACATGCTAGTGTTGATGCAAGGCATGCTGATGGTCGTGCCAAGAATAGCCTGGTGCGGTTGCCAAGACATGCTGGTGTTGACGCCAAGACATGCTTGTGTTCCTGCCAAGACATGCTGGGGAGGTTGCCTGGTTTGCCAGGACATGCTAGTGTTCGTGCCAAGATATTCTGGGGAGGTCTCTTGCTGTTGCCAAGACATGCGTGCCAAGAGTTGGTGCCAAGACATGCTGGGGAGGCCACCTGGTGCTGTTGCCAAAACACGCTGGTGTGGACGCCAAGACATGCTGGTGTTCGTGCCAAGACATGCTGAGGAGGCCGCCTGGTGCTGTTGCCAAGACATACTGGTGTTGACGCCAAGACATGCTGGTGTTCGTGCCAAGACATGCTGGGGAGGTCACCTGGTGCTGTTGCCAAGAGATGCTGGTGTTGATGCTAAGAGTGGTGTTGATGCCGAGACATGCTGTTGTTCGTGCCAAAACATGCTGGAGGCCGCCTGGTGCTGTTGCCAGGACATGCTGGTGTTGACGCCAAGTGTTCTTGCCAAGGCATGCTGGGGAACCTGGTGCTGATTGCAAGACTTGGTGGTGTTGATGCCGAGACATGCAGTTCTTCGGGCCAAGACATGCTGGAGGCCGCCTTGTGCTGTTGCCAAGACATGTTGGTGTTGACGCCAAGACATGCTGGTGTTCGTGCCAAGACATGCGAGAGGCCGCCTGGTGCTGTTGCCAAGACATGCTGCTGTTGACGTCAAGAAATGATGCTGGTGTTCGTGCCAAGACATGCTGGGGAGGCCGCCTGGCGCTGTTGCCAAGACGTGCTGGTGTGACTCCAAGACATGGGCGTTGGTGCCGACACATGCTGGGAGGCCGCCTGGTGCTGTTGCCAAGGCATGCTGGTGTTGACGCCAAGACATGCTGGTGTTCGTGCCAAGACACGCTGATAAGGCTGCCTGGTTCTGTTGCCAAGGCACGCTGGTGTTGACGGGTGTTCGTGCCCAGACATGCTGGGGAGGCCGCCTGGTGCTGTTGCCAAGACATGCTGGTGTTGACGCCAAGACATGCTGGTGTTCGTGCCAAGACATGCTGCCGCCTGGTGCTGTTGCCAAGGCATGCTGGTGTGACGTCAAGACATGCTGGTGTTCGTGCCAAGGCATGCTGGGGAGGCCGCCTGTCGCTGTTGCCAAGACATTCTGAGTTTGACGCCAAGACATGCTGGTGTTCGTGCCAAGACAGCTGGGGAGGCTGCCTGGTGCTGTTGCCAAGACAGGCTGTGTTGCCCCAACATATGCTGGCGTTCGTGCTAAGAGTTGGTGCCAAGACATGCTGGGGAGGCCGCCTAGTGCTGTTGCCAAGGCACGCTGGTGTGGACGCCAAGACATGCTGGTGTTCGTGCTAAGACATGCTGAGGAGGCCGTGCGAAGACATGCTGGTGTTGACGCCAAGACATGCTGGTGTTCGTGCCAAGACATGCTGGCCAGCCTGGTGTTCGTGCGTGCCAAGACATGCTGGCCAGCCTGGGTGGTCGTGGCCAGCCTGGTGTTCGTGCCATGGTGTTCGTGCCAAGACATGCTGGTCAGCCTGGTGTTCGTGCCATGGGCGGTGTTCGTGCCAAGACATGCTGGCCAGCCTGGTGTTCATGGTTTAGCCTGGTGTTCGTGGGCCAGCCTGTGTTGTTTCTTCCAAGACGTACGGCATGGACCAGGCCGGTGTTCGTGCCAAGACCTGCTGGCCGAGCCTGATGTTCGTGCCTGGGGCAGCCTGGTGTTCGTGGTGTTCGTTCCAAGACGTAAGACGTGGGCCATGCTGGTGTTCGTGCCAAGAGTGTGCGTGCAAGACATGCTGGCCAGTGCCAAGACATGGGCAGCCTGGTGTTTGTGCCAAGACAGGGGCCAGCCCAGCGTTTGTGTCAAGACATGGGCCAGCCGGCAAAGAGGCATGTTTTTGAAGAGGGGGAGCCGGCAAAGAAGCATGCTTTTGAAGAGGGGGAGCCGCCAAAGAGGCATGTTTTTCAAGAGGTGTTCATGTTTTGGCGCGAACACCAGACTGGCCCATGTCTAAGCACGAAAACCAGGCACCAGGCTGGCCCATGCCTTTGGCACATGCAAGCGCCATGTCTTGGCACAAACACAGGCTGGCCCATGTCTTGGCACGAACACCAGGCTGGCCCATGTCTTGGCACGAAAATCAGGCTGGCGCATGTCTTGGCACGAACAGGCTGGCCCATGTCTTGGCACGAAAATCAGGCTGGCGCATGTCTTGGCACGAACACCAGGCTGGGCCATGTCTTGGCACGAACACCAGGCTGAACACCAGGCTGGCGCATGTCTTGGCACGAAAATCAGGCTGCCCATGTCTTGGTACGAACAATAGGCTGGCCCATGTCTTGGCACGAAAACCAGGCCTTCCCATGTCTTGGCACGAACGCCAGGCTGGCCCAGTTTTGGCACGAACACAGGCTGGCCCATGTCTTGGCACGAACACCAGGCTGGCCCATGTCTTGGCACGAACACTAGACTGGCCGCACGTTTGGGCACGAACAGGCTGGCCGCATGTCTTGGCACGAACACCAAACATTGGCCGCATGTCTTAGCACAAACACCAGTTGCCAAGGCATGCTGGAAGCTGCCTGGTGCTCTTGCTAAGACATGGCGGAAGCTAGGCTGCCTGGTGCTCTTGCCAAGACATGCTGGGAGCCAGGCTGCCTGTTCTTCCAGCGTGCTCTTGCCAAGGCTGCCGGGTGCTCTTGCCAAGATGTGTTTGGCGCTCTTGCCAAGGCATGCTGGGGCCAGCCTGCCTGGTGCCAACACATGCTGGGAGCCAGGCTGCCCGGCCAGACATCCTGGGAGCCAGGCTGCCTGTTCTGTGCTCTTAGACGTGCCGGGAGCCAGGCTGCCTGGTGCTCTTTGTGCTCTTGCCAAGACATGCTGGCAGCCAGTCTTGCCTGACAAGACACGCTGGGAGTTAAGGTGAGCCAAGCTGCCTGGTGATTTTGCCAAGACTTGCTGGCTCCCAGGTGGATGAACCGGGCTGCTCTTGCCACGATATGCTGGGGGCCAGGCTGCCTGGTGTTCTTGCAGTGGCCGCCTGTCGTTCTCGCCAAGAAGTTCTGGGGGGCCAAGCATGGTCTCTTGGGAGCCAGGCTGCCTGGTGTTCTTGCCAAGACATGCTGAAGACATGCTGTAAGGCGAGGCTGGGGCCGCCTGGTGTTCTTGCCAGGACCTGGTGGTCTTGCCAAGACAAGCTGGGCTAGGCTGTATGGTGTTCTTGCCGTCAGGCATGCTGGAAGCCAGGCTGCCTGGTGCTCTTGCTAAGACATGGTGGAAGCCCAAGACATGCTGGGAGCCAGGCTGCCTCTTCCGCCTGGTGCTCTTGCCAAGGCACATCAAGGCACGCTGGGAGCCAGGCTGCCTGGTGTTCTTGCCAGGCCACCTGCTGCCTGGTGCCAAGACATGCTGTAAGAACGCCAGGCGGCCCCAGAAGTGCTGGGGTGGGAGCCAGGCCGCTTGGTGTTCTAGGCCACCTGGTGTTCTTGCCAAGACATGCTGTAAGGCATGGAAGCCGGGGCCGCCTGGCGTTCTTGCCAAGAAGTGCTGGGGTGGGAGCCAGGCCGCCTGGTGTTCTTGCCAGGGCACGGGGGCCCTTTGGCATGAAAAGATCGATATACATGATTGAACACAGACGCAGGAATGTGTTCAAAATGAACCGCCAGGCAAGATGGTTGTTCAACATGAATTCCAAGATGAGTTGGAGGGCCGCCTGGTGCTCTTGCCAAGACATGCTGGGAGGTTGGTCCATAGCTTATCCTACACACCACCCGGTTTCGGAAGATCAATTTCGGTAGCGGTAGTTTGCTTAGATGTCTGCCGCTGTTGGCAGGCGAGGGTTCAACATTCTCCCAAGCTTGGACACTGCCGTCGCAAGTGGATGAGGAAGGCTTGGCTGCACCTCAGACGCGGTCTCCCAAAAACATGAGGTGGGCTGTTTGTGTTTCGGGGCAGGGTCCAAGCCCAACCACACACCGTTTGCCTCAAAAGAGGCGGGCAAACGGAGGGGTGACCCATCCGAGGCAAGCCAGTGCTGGCCACCCCCATGTCGCTGCTGACCCACGCTTAGCAAATGCTGATCGTCAGCAAGAAGCGAGGTACAGTGTGCCAGGTGGAAGTGGTTGATCCCTCCCCCAAAAACCCACCCTTTACTCGTGGCCCACAATTATGGCGTTGTGATTCCTTAAGCTAAGTGTTGAGCAACCCATGATTGTTAATTTCCCGAAGAGGAACCAAGGCTTCACGGGATACCAGTTGAGTGCTATCTCGGCCTCCAATTTTGGCCTCATCAGACAAAAAGGGGATTTTCTTCGGAGTTTCCAGACAATTCAGCATGCATAGATTTTGCTTGGGATTCTCGTGGGACCGCTCTGATTGTTTGTTGCGCCTCACGTGGGGCCCTGGACGCCCTAAGCCGGTGGCGTCGTCCACTGCGCCGGTCTCGTCGCGAGCTGCGCAGCTGCAGAGCCCACGCAGGGCAAGAATGAGAGACGAGGGCATGTGTGAAAATAGGGAACCCCCCAAAAGTGCGGTTTCTTGTGAGTTCCCTTTAAGCGAGCCCGAAAAGGGCGAAAGGCCCAAGCCTCAGAAATTGGACGCTGTCAGAAAAGGGATCACCTACCATTGGCTTGCAAGAATTCCCAATGAGAATCACCGGCCTACTGAGCGGCTTCCCCCAATTGTAGGCGCCCATACTTGTGCACGAATGCTGGGTCCTCGTCCTTTGCCCAATTTTTGGGGTGCCTTTAGTGGGAAGTTTCTGCAGACGAAAGACTACTCAGCCTTGGCGTGTTGCGGATGGGTGCCTTGGTGAGATAGGCGTGCTTTTGAATGGATAGGTAAGGTAAGGGAGCCAGCTTGAGTATCAGTCCAAACAATCTTACTTCCCAAGTTTCTGAATACTTTTGGGCAAAGCCGCTTAGGTGCTAGCAACCAACTCCTGTTTTGGTCCATCAACAGGAGCGACAGCCGTGGGGCTGATCACCCCATGTGTTCAATTGAGACTCCAGATGGGAGCCCAATATTGGTAAACTTATGGGGGCGCCTTCCACTACTCTTCTCCTCATGCGAGTTAACATGATGTTTCTTTTTGTTTCTCCCAGTGTTTTGTGCAGGGAACCTAGGGGGATTATTTCAACTGGATCCACTGGGAATCGCAAGCGCGCCCTGGTCTGGGCCAGCCCCGTCTCCCCAGTTGTTTGCTTTTGGTGTTGCCACGTTTCAACCGCTTGTCTTCCATGTATGTGTCAGCTGGGGGGGGTGGGGGAAATGATGATCCTTTTGATTTCCTGCCACCTTGAAAGTTTAGAAGGGCACCCTCAACACCCACCAAAACAAACACATGTTTGGGGGTTTCTTGTTACCTGAAAAGCGTACCCCTCCAGGTGGACGGGGACCACAGCACCGAGGGCACGCTGACGGACTTGATGAACTTCCAAGTAGCTGTGCAAAGAGCAGTCGTTGAGGTGTGCTGGTAGGGAATCATGGCCCTCAAGAAGCCAACTGGGCCACAGACATACCGCTTGCGCTCAGGTATCGAGGGCCCATGCTTGAATGCAGTGCGTATCGACAAAAGCTGGCGAGAGGATTGGCGGATCTCACCTAAATGGCCCGAAGGAGGGCACTGCACAAGCCATTTAAGAACAGAACAAGCCGGGTGCTCGTGCTTGCAGCAGAGCATGATATGCTTAGGTTGAATTCAATGGTGCACCAAGTCATTCATCCACCCATGTGTTCTTGGAGTAGTTGTGCACGCCTAGCAACTTTGCGATTGCGCGGCTGTCACTGTCCAGCGGATGTTTGGCAGATATCATCTCTTCAGCTTGGTGTTCAGAGATGATCTTGCTTGGAGGTTTTGGTTGTGACAGTTATGCCCGTATTGTTCATCTTGGCCCTAGAAATCTCAAATCATCGTAGTAGGCCATAGAGTGGTGGTTGAGCATGTTGTTTCTTGCTGCTTTGCAAGCTGTCTTTGTTTGTTCAGTTTTGTCAGAAATTGTGGTACACCATTGCCGTGGATGTTCCAAAAGGACACATATGCCTACATTGCTCGGCACATGCCAAGCTACGGTGTGCGCGAGGCCAATGTTGGCAGCAGTCTCCACCTTCTGAGGCGGGAATTCAACAATGGGTCAGACAGTCAAAACGGAGGTGTGGTAGGCTTTTGCTTGGGATACCATGTGTACCAACCAATAAGGGTTCTTAAAAATGCGACGCGCCCATGTGCTGAAAACAATTGGCTGGAGTGCCAACCACTGACCATATTCGATGTTCCCTGTCAGGATCCACGGAAGATACCTGATTCCCATCGGTTCCCCACGTTCAGATTGTCCGTTTGAGAATCCATGATGACCATGTGGAAGCAATCATTCTGGTGACACGGTCGCTGCTCACATGGGCATACCTGGAATCTCCATGACCCTTAACAAATGGGATCAGCCAACAGACCACTTTTGAAGGGTCACGGAGGTCCTAGGTAAATGTATGTGCCTGTGGATTCCATGCACAGGCCTTCAGCACAGGTCCCTGCTCCCTACGCGTCCACGGGAACCTTCACCCTGCTGCTGCTGGGGGCACTCAGAGCGAGCCGATGGATCTGCCGAATCGGGAAAAACACCAAACGGCCCAAAAACGGTTGTCATAAAAGGGCATATATGCAACTAGTTTCCAGGAACGAGGCTTCTTTTGAAGCATGCGAATGCAGGGCTGTGCTTGATAAGGGGATGCTCAGAAAAGGAAAAAGTACAAGGCTGGTGTTTGGTTTAAAGTCGTTCTATTGATGGCCCAGAAGGGCCCCCCGCCTCCCCAACAAAAGCAAAACAGCGACTCCGGGGCTTGGAGTCTGGGTTTGGCTTCGACGAGTACGTACGACTACCAATTTGGGGTTGGTTCAAAAGGGAATGAATAATGGAAGCAACCATTTTGCAGGACTCCTCCAAAAAGCAAAGCAAGCAATGAGTCTTTTTTGGGTTGTTGCGTTGCAAAAGGACAATCCAAAGCAATATGCAAGATGCTAGAGATGGACAGGGTAACTCAATGGCACTTCCCCTTGTCGGAGTTCTCCTATTTTGAGATAAATTCATGCTTGAACCACTTGTGTGATACCAGGGAACGTTATGCCCCTTTGAGTAAAGTATTAATGAGGGGGAAGGCCGATTTATCTGCCACAGGTTGTTCCCCGAAACAGGAGGTACAGCTAGAATTGCCGCTCCTGTCCAAAGAACCTGGAAGTACAAGGTTATCGTTTGCAGACCAAAAATGAAGCCCGAACTCGGACAACTAAAAGGTTAAAGAGTCAATTCGCCTTCGGCCAGCCAGCAATTCCAGCGAGCTTGGGCTACCACGATGTATCAGCACATGAAAGGTTCGGGCCGGAGTGGAAGACTCCCTCCCCTTGGATTGGTGTGCGGGCATACTTGTGCCCAGGTGTTCACATCTTTTTCATAGTGAACAGAACTGTGCCAAATCCCGCGTTTGTTGGCTGGTAGCTAACTTGTGGGCCATTTTCATGCTGTTTCAAAAAGTCACGGAGCCACAATCGAAACCTGGGCAGATCAAGATTATTCAAGATTCAAAAATGCACAACCATAGGTTTGGGTAGACCCCTATAACTCAGGACGTGATTCTCCTTGGATTGATGCATCGTCCTTTGCCTTTTTACGTTGGTTGACCATCTTTAAATTCCTCACAATGCAGCTTCTGTGTTTGACTCACGCAGAAGCTTCCATGTGGCCGTTTTGGGTAGATGCCTTTCACCAGGCCCAATTGGATGTCTGTGAACTGGCATTCCAAAAATAGTCAGACTAGTAACCCCGGTTAATTAATAGGGGGTGTCGCCTTGTAGTTAGGTTGCAGAGGAAAAAAGCAACTCAACTCACCTTTTTCTGCAATCGAACACCCTACTCTTGGAGTCATCGTGGACACGTGTTGGCTTTTTATTACTTACCACTTTCTCTGAGAGACCCCTGGCATGTTGTAAACCGATGCCACCCGACGTCGGCTCTCTCGCAGCGCCAGCCTTCAGCCGGCTCAAGGGATTGACATCATGTGACCACGCATGCACTTGCATCACACATCACACACACACACATGTTATGT
This sequence comes from Effrenium voratum, assembly GCA_963377175.1. Lineage (NCBI taxonomy): Eukaryota > Dinophyceae > Suessiales > Symbiodiniaceae > Effrenium > Effrenium voratum. The sequence continues at coordinate 876,543 of CAUJNA010002201.1, read as the reverse complement.
TTTGACAGCAAAGACGACATGTGTTTGTGTGTGTGTGTGTGTGCGTGTGAGTGTGTGTGTGTGTGTGTGTTTGTGTTGGTATCATGCGCTGTACGGCAGTTGCATCAATCGGTTAAGTGGATTGGCTTAAGTCACCCTATGCTTGAGCATTTAATTGTAGCGAGTACTCTAATAATAAGTCACTCAGCTAGCCAGTTTGCGAGTTGTCTTAGGGCCTGATTGCCTTGCTTTGCAGGCCGCCCTGGGCCGCGCTGGGCCGCGCGCTTTGGTCCCACATCGCATCCTCTTTTGTTTCATCCGCCGGTAAAAGCTCATCAAATGTTTTTGTTTTTTGCAATGTTGTTTTGTTTGTTTTTTGTTTGCTTTCCGCTTATGAGCTGCTCAGAATGCTTGTGCATTGCCATTTGTTTATCGTGTTCGTATTTGCCTCATTGCATGTTTGAGTGTTTGGAGGTTGTGTGTCTGTGTGTGTGTGTGTCGATGTGTGTTCAGGGTTGTTGTTCTGTAACTCATGGACTCCCCGTTGAATTACCCATACCACGGTACTGTGGGGTTTCCTAAAGCTGATTTTAACAAGGATATCAGGTTTGAAAGACAAGTTGGGAGCGTCATGTCGTAGGGAAGCCGAGACACACAAGGAAAAAAGAGATGTTTGTCCCCATGTCCATCTACTTAATTGTTTCGATTGAGGCGTCTTGCCAGGATGATTTCGCAGATGCCAGTTTGGTTTGAACATCCTTGAATACCGTTCTTTTTGGGTTTACCGTCATTCGATTTATTGGACAATGCGTTTGTTGGTTTGATGTATCTCAGCCAGACTCAACGGTGGTTGTTGCACTTTTAGACATGCGTCCAATTGACCAACAATCATGTACAGAAGCTTTTTGCAGGAGTCTGGAAGGAAAAAATAATATTTGCCGCGGTGTATTGTCGATAGAAAGTGTGTTATTTTCACTGCGGTTGGTCGCCTGCTTCTCAAAGTTGCGTCTCGTAGCACGTGAACCATTCGTGTGTTGTTATGCGTTGATGTTGTCTTCTTGTTCTGTTCCAGATGGGGGCGCCCTGGGACGGCGCTTGTCTGCACATGTTGGTGGGCATCATGGAAAATAAGAAGAAACAGCGAGAACATGCACAGCAACAACGCCTGCTTCCCCCCCCTTCCAGGGCCCCCTTGGAGGATAACTTTGTTCTCGAGGTTTCATGGCGTAAACCATACACATCCTCAAGGAGACCAAACAAAAACAAGATTACACCCCCCATGCCCCCCCCCCCCCTTCCAGGCCCCTTTGGTTTGCACTGTTTGGTTTTGGGTGTTCTAGAGGTTTTAACACTTTGAGCAGGACACCACAGAAAGTTCCGAGACCACCAACGAAAAGTAAGATTGCACAATGCTCATGATCCCCTCACCAGGCCTCGCCCAAACCCTCCCCCCTTTTTTCCAGACCCCCTTGAGTGGTCATTTTGTGTTGTTTGGGTTTTCGGGCGGAAAACCTAAAACACAAGGAGACCAAAAGCAATAATTAAGATCACACGCGCCATGCCCCCCGCCCCCCACCAGGCTTTGTTTGCGCTCTCTCATGCGGGGTGTTCTAGAGTTTTTTTACACTTTTCGGCAGGACACCACAAAAAACTTTGAACGAAAGCCAAGATTATCCCACACACACACCATGCTCCGCTCACCAGGCATTCTCCTGGCGGCTTCGCTTCGCACTTCCCGGAGTTCCTGCAAAGATCAGCTGATGAGTCTTTGGGGTGGTCCCAAAATGGATGTATCTTTTTTTGGAAGTACCCCAAAAGTGGTGTTTTTGACATGGAAGCCAGAAGGAAAACCCAGCCTTTTTGGGGGGGGTTCCCTTATTTTGATAGGTGCCATTTCGCACCATGCCAAGTCAACGCCTCTGGAGGCATCAGCTGCGAAGCCAGGGTGCTGTTCACCGACACCACCAGCTGCAGCCTGGTATTTTGTGTGAACATTGTGAATATTGGCAGGTACATCATCCAGTTCTCGCATTGAATGCGTGTAATATAGTTGTCTTGTTGCTCGTAGGATTGGTTTATTGGGTAGGTGTTGGTCATGTCGTGTCCCATAAAGAGTGGGGCTGATGTTTCAATGCGCAAAAGTCGCAAAAGTGGAATCCGTGGATTTCATCTTCGAACGAGCAACAATTCACAAAGGTCATGTTCTATGGGATTCTTGATTTCAGGTTTGGATCTTAAAGTATTTTGCCAGGGGCACATGGTCGGTGACGCTAGGTCATCTAGTCCAGCAAGTTGGGATGACAACAGCGACAAACTGTTTGGTTTTCCTCTTGGTTTGTCTTTCAAACCATTCAGCAGGGGTCCTTCAATTTCCAAACCCCCTCCCATCCTGCCGCACGCGATTCCAGCTGGCTGGACGCTGTTTTTTTCCAATCCCAAGCTTCTCTTTGGCAATGCGTTTGCCTCTCGATTCTGGGGTCAAAAGAAAGAAAGATCGGGTCTCCTTCCAGCCCCCCCCAATCAAACTCTAGGTACCACTTAGGCTCATTTTACTCCCCGATTCTCTTTTGATTGCAAGAGGAGCACTTCTCGCAGGACGACGGCAGCATTTCGCCGCCTCGCTCTCGCTTGGTTTCCCCATGTTTCCCCTTTCCAGGCCCCCCTTGGGTGATTATTTTGTATTGTTTGGGTTTTCGGGGCGGAAAACCATAAACACAAGGATACCAAAAGCAAGAAGATTACACGCCCCATGCCGCGCCCACTCCCCCTCCCCCACCAGGTAGAGGTTTTTGCAATTTTACACTTTTGGGCAGCACACAAATCCACGACACAACCAACGAACAACTCGATTACATACGCACCCCCACAGACACCATGCTTCCGCTCGCAGCTTCGCTTTCGCTTGCCCTCGCTTCGTTCGCCCCGCCCTCTTCCAGGCCTTCCTTGGGTGATATGTTTGTTTGTTTGTTTGTTTGTTTGTTTGTTTGTTTGTTTAGGTAATCTTGTTTTTTGTTGGTTGTCTCGTGGATTTGTGTGGTGTCCCAAAAAGTGTAAAAGCGCAAAAACCTCTAGAGCGCCCAAAGTCAAAGAGTGCAAAACAAAGGGACCTGGTGGGGGGGCATGGGGCGTACAATCTGAACACCCAAGGGCCTTGAGATCACTACCACAAACAAAACCCTATATACAAGTTATGTTGCTTGTTGCCCATTCAAAGGATGAATCCGGTGCTGAAACACATATGGTGCTGTGAATCTGACCTTAGCGTCATTGCAAAGTGAGTTCTTGGTGAAGACAGCATTTTGTGGGCTTAGCTTAGCTATACTTGAATAATGACAATACTATATTTTTTCAAGGAACACATGCCTATATACACAGAAGTTTGGTTTCTGTTCCTGTTGGCAAAATGCTAGATGTGCTTCCATCATGTCTTAGGTGATGTTGATTGAAGCCACGGGATGTGCTACAAGAATTGATCGAAGTTTGTTTGTTTGCATGCATGTATTATTTCAGGCACATGTAGGATAAGGCGTGTTGTAGTAGGTTTGTGTCATATTGTTTTGTTGCAAGTGTTTGGCACATGTGTGAAACTTGTAAACTATCATTGCTTGCGTTGTTGAAAATTGTTGGCTTTGCTGTCCATTGGCCAATGTTTTGATCCGATGCTTTTAGGGTTTGGGGCTTGGTGTGTGTTTTCTGTGTTGTTTGTTTTTCCTGGCATGGAGTCCAACATCGCGCTGGACCCCATCTACTGTCTCTTCGGATTCTTGGTTTGGGGGGTTCGGGCGTGGGGTTGGAGTGGGAGGGCAGCTTTTTTTCCCCCTGGCATGCACTTCGTCTACCTACTCGGCATGTCCACGGTGCAACTTGGCAATTTCGTGGGGCTTGCTTTTTTCCTTCGTTTGCGCCTCTTGTCTTTTCCATTGCCTGCTTGTTGGTTTCTTTTCCCCGCCCTGGCATGGACTTCCTGAATCTCCTGGACTCTCTCATCGACTTCGGCCCGGAGCCCACCCGAAGGTTCCCAGGCACCCTACCCCAGGTAAGCGCCCCCTGGAGCGGTACGCCGATGTGAAGAAGCAGAGGTGCGTCCAGGGCTCGCTGGTTTTTGGTTATTGCGCCCCCCTGGGCACCCCTAGTAAGTCAGTTGCTCTTAAGCGACCATGGTTCTTGAGCACCCTGCTCTTAAGCGACCATGGTCCTTGAGCACCCTCCGGGGCTGGCGGCTAGGGGAAACAATGAAAACATCGCACCCCCCTGTCAGGTTCGGTTAACCCTTTCCCTAAGTAAGTGACTGCAATGGTACCCCTGGTCCCCGGTGATGCGGCCCCCAGAGGAGCTGGCCCTGGAGAGGCAGCCCCTGGGGGCCACCCTCCATTGCAGTCACCCCATTTTTTCGTTTCCCTGAAACCGAAACCCGTACATCGGCCGCCAAGTTCTGAGTCCTCGGGGGTGCGCTTGTCGGGTTAAATCAGGGCGCACCCTTTGGCCCTTCGGGGTGGGGATTTTTCAATCCCCGGTGTCATGCCCTGGCCGGCTCGCTAAATCCCTCGCAGGCAGAAGATGGGTGGTTCGATTGCGGGCTTCGGGTTCACGGCAACGCGAAAAGGGACACTAGAAAGCCTAGTCAGAATTTCTCGGGGGCCCAGGTGCCGCAGCCATTTTTTGTCACCTCTCTTCTGCGATCCTCTCCCTGTTCCTCGTCCTCCGTGTTAGTTTGAAGTTTTCCATCACTTGATTCTCTCTTTTGTATGCTCTGCTTTTGCATTTGGCTGGGTGTCGGCGGAGGGAAGTCGGGGTGAGTGTGGGCAGGTTTTGCTGAGTTTCCATTCTGTTTAGTAAAGCCAACCTATGATTAGTAAACCTTCAACCAATCAGCCGGCCCTGAAGTATTCTTTAAACTTCCCATCGTGATTGCTTTGTTTAGAACTGTTTAGTATTGCTCAGGCCACATTTGAGTTTCTTCATTGATTTGATTTGGCCGCAGCTTTTGAAATGGAGTTGAGTGTCCGTTTTATATAGTATTGTTGAATTGTGATTCCTTGTGATTCAATATTGCCGGAGATTCCTTTTCAGATTGGAAGTGGGTTTTCAAGTCATGTAGTATTTCTAAAGCTTTTCTTTTGAATTTGAATTTGAGTGTCCAGTTGATTCGGTATGATGTGATTTGTGTTTGCTTGTGATTCAATATTGCTGGAGCTTCAATTTTGACATTTCGACTTGTGTTTCCAAGTGGTGTAGTATTGCCTCAAATAGCCTCAGCCTTTGTTTGAGCATTGGTTTGGGGGTCCTGTTGAATTGGAATTAGGTGTTTTGTGTTTTCTTGTGATTCAATATTGCCGGAGATTCCTTTTCAGATTGAAAGTGGGTGTTCAAGTCATGTAGTATTTCTGCAGCTTTTGATTGAAATTGAAGTTGAGTGTCCATTTGATTCGGTATGATGTGATTTGTGTTTGCTTGTGATTCAATATTGCTGGAGCTTCATGTTTGAGATTTGAGTTGTGTTTCCAAGTAGTTTAGTATTGCCTCAAATAGCCTCAGCCGTTGTTTGAGCATTGGTGTGGGTGTCCGGCTGAATTGGAATTATGTGTTTTATGTTTTCTTGATTCAATATTGCCGGAGATTCCTTTTCAGATTGGAAGTGGGTGTTCAAGTCATGTAGTATTTCTGCAGCTTTTGATTGAAATTGAAGTTGAGTGTCCATTTGATTCGGTATGATGTGATTTGTGTTTGCTTGTGATTCAATATTGCTGGAGCTTCATGTTTGAGATTTGAGTTGTGTTTCCAAGTAGTTTAGTATTGCCTCAAATAGCCTCAGCCGTTGTTTGAGCATTGGTGTGGGTGTCCGGCTGAATTGGAATTATGTGTTTTATGTTTTCTTGATTCAATATTGCCGGAGATTCCTTTTCAGATTGGAAGTGGGTGTTCAAGTCATGTAGTATTTCTGCAGCTTTTGTATTGAATTTGAATTTGAGTGTCCATTTGATTCGGTATGATGTGAATTTGTGTTTGATTGTGATTCAATGTTGCTGGATCTTCAAATTTGAGATTTGAGTTGTGTTTCCAAGTGGTGTAGTATTGCCTCAAATAGCCTCAGCCTTTGTTTGAGCATTGCTTTGGGTGTCCGGTTGAATTGAAATTATGTGTTTTGTGTTTTCTTGATTCAATATTGCCGGAGATTCCTTTTCAGAGTGGAAGTGGGTTTTCAAGTCGTATGGCATTTCTGCAGCTTTTGTTTGCAACTGATTTTGAGCGTCCATTTGATTCGGTTCGATGTGATTTGTGTTTCCTTGTGATTCAATATTGCTGGAGCTTCAAATTTGAGATTTGAGTTGTGTTTCCAAGTAGTGTAGTATTGCCTCAAATAGCCTCAGCCTTTGTTTGAGCATTGCTTTGGGTGTCCGGCTGAATTGGAATTATGTGGTTTGTGTTTACTTGTGATTTGAGGTTGCTGAAGCTTCCTTTTGAGCTTGAAATTGGGTTTCCAAGTAATGTAATATTTCTGCAGCTTTTGTTTGAATTTGAAGTTGAGTGTCCATTTGATTCGGTATGATGTATTTGTGTTTGTTTGCTTGTGATTCAATGTTGCTGGAGCTTCAAATTTGAGATTTGGGTTGTGTTTCCAAGTGGTGTAGTATTGCCTCAAATAGCCTCAGCCCTTGTTTGAGCATTGCTTTGGGTGTCCGGTTGAATTGAATTTATGTGGCTTGTGTTTACTTGTGATTTGAGGTTGCTGAAGCTTCCTTTTGAGCTTGAAATTGGGTTTCCAAGTAATGTAGTATTTCTGCAGCTTTTGTTTGAATTTGAATTTGAGTGTCCATTTGATTCGGTTCGATGTGATTTGTGTTTCCTTGTGATGCAATATTGCTGGAGCTTCAAATTTGAGATTTGAGTTGTGTTTCCAAGTGGTGTAGTATTGCCTCAAATAGCCTCAGCCTTTGTTTGAGCATTGGTTTGGGTGTCCGGTTGAATGTCAATTATGTGTTTTGTGTTTTCTTGTGATTCAATATTGCCGGAGATTCCTTTTCAGATTGGAAGTGGGTTTTCAAGTCGTATAGCATTTCTGCAGCTTTTGTTTGCAACTGAATTTGAGCGTCCATTTGATTCGGTATGATGTGATTTGTGTTTCTTTGTGATTTGAGGTTGCTGAAGATTCCTTTTCAGATTGGAACTTGGGTTTCCAAGTAATGTGGTATTGCTGGATCGTTTGTTTGAGATTTGGTTTGAGTGTCCATTGGACATAGTATTATGTGATTTGTGGGTTCCGTATGATTTACTATTGCCGGAACTTCCTTTTGAGCTTTGGAGTTGGGTTTCCAAGTAATGTAGTATTGCTGCAGCCTCTGTCAGTTCGAGATTTGGTTTGAGTGTCCAGTTGATTTAGTATTATATGATTTGTGCTTTCTTGGGATTGCTTATTTCCATGGGTCCAAGTAATGAATCAAACTGGACACTCAAACCAAATCTCGAACCAAGGCTCCAGCAATACTACACTACTTGGAAAGCCGATTCCAATCTCCAAAGGAAGCTCCGGCAATAGTAAATCAATCGGAATCCACAAATCCCATAAGAATTACTAAGTCAAATGGACACTCAAACCAAATCTCAAACAAACGATCCAGCAATACCACATTACTTGGAAACCCAATTTCAAGCTCAAAAGGAAGCTTCAGCAACCTCAAATCACAAGGAAACACAAATGCTGTAATTCTAAATCCATCGGACACTCAAACCAAACCTCCAGCCAAGCCAGCAGTACTACGTTGATCATTACTTGGAAACCAATTCCAATCTCAAATGGGTTTCCAGCAATATTAAATCCTGAGAAAACACGCATGCAACCCTATTCCAATCTCGAAAGGAAGCTTCATAAATCTTGTAGAGCGCTTGTTTGAGATTTGGTTTGGGTGTCCAATTATTTATAAGCATCCTCGGAAACGTAGAAAAGCTCGAATGTTTGGAACACGATGTCGGAAAGGGGGTCCCGCAATAAGATAGAAATATTTGTGGAAACGATCCCTCGTAGACTACTTTAGTGTTGCGAGTCTCCCAGCGGGAAAAAGTGATTTTTTGGGATGCCAAAAAAAGTGGTTCTATCTTTGCGCGGAGCGAATCCAGAATCAACCCTCTGCAGAAATTTCTCGTCCCGTGCAAAGATAGAGACTCCCCGGTCTCGGAAGGTCTGGACAAAATTGTGCCTCCGAAAAGCAGAACGTGACTTACGGGCCCAACACTTTCCAGACCTTCCGCGACCGGAGAGTTTCTATCTTTCTGCGGGGTTCTCCAGTGATTCCGTGTTCGCACAAATACTAAGTCACTGACAATACTAAATTAAGTAGTGGCAATAACAAGTAAAGTAGTTGCAATACTATTTTTATTCCTGGCGATACTAAATTTAGTGCTGGCGACACTAAATTGAGTACTGGCAATACAAAATGTAGTACTGGCAATACCAGAGTAAGTAGCGGCGATACTAAATTAAGTAGTGGCAACACTAAATTGAGTGTATATATATACTGGCAGTACTAAACTTAGTACTAGCAATACTAAATTTCATACCGGCAACACTAAAAGGCAATGCTAAATTGAGTACTCGTAGTACTACAATTAGCATTCGGAGGACTGGCTTTGCACGTCGCGTGCACTTTCAACGTTAGCAGTTCCAGGGAAGAACCCAAAGTTTCTATCTTTGTGCCAGCCCTGTTTTTTTCAGGCCTTTCGGAAAGATAGAAACTTTTGCTACGGCTCATGGCCCGGAAAAGTCATATTTGCTTGCCAGGCCTAAATCGAGGATTGCCAGTACTAAATTTAGTATTGCCAGTACTAAATGTTGCATTGCCAGCACTAAATTTAGTGTTGCCAGTGCTAAATTTAGTATTGCCAGGACTAAATTGTGTGTGTTGTGAGTACTAAATTTTGTATGGCCAGTACTAAATTTAGTATTGCCTGTCCTAAATGTAGCGCTTGATTTAGTGCTGCCAGTACTAAATTTAGTACGGCCAGTACTAAATGTAGTGTCGCCTAGTACTAAATTTTGTATCGCCACTACTTAATTTGGTATTGCCAGGACTAAATTTTGTGTGTTGTGAGTACTCAATTTTGTATGGCCAGTACTAAATTTAGTATTGCCTGTCCTAAATGTAGCGCTTGATTTAGTGCTGCCAGTACTAAATTTAGTACGGCCAGTACTAAATGTAGTGTCGCCTAGTACTAAATTTTGTATCGCCACTACTTGTAGTGTGCCCCTGCAGTGTTTTTGTAAAACGGTATTGCCAGGACTAAATTGTGTGTGTTGTGAGTACTCAATTTTGTATGGCCAGTACTAAATTTAGTATTGCCTGTCCTAAATGTAGCGCTTGATTTAGTGCTGCCAGTACTAAAATTTAGTACGGCCAGTACTAAATGTAGTGTCGCCTAGTACTAAATTTTGTATCGCCACTACTTAATTTGGTATTGCCAGGACTAAATTGTGTGTGTTGTGAGTACTCAATTTTGTATGGCCAGTAAATTTAGTATTGCCTGTCCTAAATGTAGCGCTTGATTTAGTGCTGCCAGTACTAAATTTAGTACGGCCAGTACTAAATGTAGTGTCGCCTAGTACTAAATTTTGTATCGCCACTACTTAATTTGGTATTGCCAGGACTAAATTGTGTGTGTTGTGAGTACTCAATTTTGTATGGCCAGTAAATTTAGTATTGCCTGTCCTAAATGTAGCGCTTGATTTAGTGCTGCCAGTACTAAATTTAGTACGGCCAGTACTAAATGTAGTGTCGCCTAGTACTAAATTTTGTATCGCCACTACTTAATTTGGTATTGCCAGGACTAAATTGTGTGTGTTGTGAGTACTCAATTTTGTATGGCCAGTAAATTTAGTATTGCCTGTCCTAAATGTAGCGCTTGATTTAGTGCTGCCAGTACTAAATTTAGTACGGCCAGTACTAAATGTAGTGTCGCCTAGTACTAAATTTTGTATCGCCACTACTTAATTTGGTATTGCCAGGACTAAATTGTGTGTGTTGTGAGTACTAAATTTTGTATGGCCAGTACTAAATTTAGTATTGCCTGTCCTAAATGTACGGCCAGCCCCTGAGGTTTGCCTGCGCCCTGAACCAACGCCCCGACACAAAACCCCAAACCTAAACCCAAAAACCATAAATATAAACCCTTAAAACCCTAAACCTCAACCCTAAAAGCCAGAAACCTAAACCCTAAACACCCTAAACCTAAACCTTACAACCCTAAGCCTAACCCTACCCTAAAAACACTAAACCTAAACCCTAAAAACCCTAAACCTAAACCCTAAAACCTTAAACCGAAACGCTAAACAACCCCAAACCTGCTTGCAGAAACCTACGCCCTAAAAACCTAAACCTAAACCCTATAAAGCCTAAACCTAAACCTTAAAACCCTAAACCGAAACCCTAAAAAAACCCAAACCTGCTTCCAGAAACCTAAGGCCTAAAAACCTAAACCTAAGCCCTAAAAACCCTAAACCTAAACCTTAAAAACCCCCAGACCTTCCTGCTACCCACGCCTCGTGGTACCACGGCCGCACGTTCTGAAGAGAACGCAGGTCACCACGTGTCAGGTATGGCTGCACGAGTTGTGCTACTTGAGTAGTAAAGGGTGCCATACTTGAACCACGTGCTGGACAAGGGTGGATTAGGGGGTGCCGGCAAACCACGGGGGCTGTGGGTAAATGTAGCGCTTGATTTAGTGCTGCCAGTACTAAATTTAGTACGGCCAGTACTAAATGTAGTGTCGCCTAGTACTAAATTTTGTATCGCCACTACTTAATTTGGTATTGCCAGGACTAAATTGTGTGTGTTGTGAGTACTAAATTTTGTATGGCCAGTACTAAATTTAGTATTGCCTGTCCTAAATGTAGCGCTTGATTTAGTGCTGCCAGTACTAAATTTAGTACGGCCAGTACTAAATGTAGTGTCGCCTAGTACTAAATTTTGTATCGCCACTACTTAATTTGGTATTGCCAGGACTAAATTGTGTGTGTTGTGAGTACTCAATTTTGTATGGCCAGTAAATTTAGTATTGCCTGTCCTAAATGTAGCGCTTGATTTAGTGCTGCCAGTACTAAATTTAGTACGGCCAGTACTAAATGTAGTGTCGCCTAGTACTAAATTTTGTATCGCCACTACTTAATTTGGTATTGCCAGGACTAAATTGTGTGTGTTGTGAGTACTCAATTTTGTATGGCCAGTAAATTTAGTATTGCCTGTCCTAAATGTAGCGCTTGATTTAGTGCTGCCAGTACTAAATTTAGTACGGCCAGTACTAAATGTAGTGTCGCCTAGTACTAAATTTTGTATCGCCACTACTTAATTTGGTATTGCCAGGACTAAATTGTGTGTGTTGTGAGTACTCAATTTTGTATGGCCAGTACTAAATTTAGTATTGCCTGTCCTAACTGTAGCGCTTGATTTAGTGCTGCCAGTACTAAATTTAGTACGGCCAGTACTAAATGTAGTGTCGCCTAGTACTAAATTTTGTATCGCCACTACTTAATTTGGTATTGCCAGGACTAAATTTGTGTGTGTGTCGAGTTACTCAATTTTGTATGGCAGTAATTTTAGTATTGCCTGTCCTAAAATGTTAGCGCTTGATTTAGTGCTGCCAGTACTAATTTAGTACGGCCATACTAAATGTAGTGTCGCATAGTACTAAATTTTTTATCGCCATACTTAATTTGGTATTGGGCTAACTAAATTTGTGTGTTGTGACAAACTCAACTTTTGGACTGCCAGTACTAAATTAGTATTGCCTCGTCCTAATGTAGCGCTTGTTTTTAGTGCTGCCAGTACTAAATTTAGTACGGCCAGTACTAAATGTAGTGTCGCCTAGTACTAAATTTTGTATCGCCACTACTTAATTTGGTATTGCCAGGACTAAATTGTGTGTGTTGTGAGTACTCAATTTTGTATGGCCAGTAAATTTAGTATTGCCTGTCCTAAATGTAGCGCTTGATTTAGTGCTGCCAGTACTAAATTTAGTACGGCCAGTACTAAATGTAGTGTCGCCTAGTACTAAATTTTGTATCGCCACTACTTAATTTGGTATTGCCAGGACTAAATTGTGTGTGTTGTGAGTACTAAATTTTGTATGGCCAGTACTAAATTTAGTATTGCCTGTCCTAAATGTACGGCCAGCCCCTGAGGTTTGCCTGCGCCCTGAACCAACGCCCCGACACAAAACCCCAAACCTAAACCCAAAAACCATAAATATAAACCCTTAAAACCCTAAACCTCAACCCTAAAAGCCAGAAACCTAAACCCTAAACACCCTAAACCTAAACCTTACAACCCTAAGCCTAACCCTACCCTAAAAACACTAAACCTAAACCCTAAAAACCCTAAACCTAAACCCTAAAACCTTAAACCGAAACGCTAAACAACCCCAAACCTGCTTGCAGAAACCTACGCCCTAAAAACCTAAACCTAAACCCTATAAAGCCTAAACCTAAACCTTAAAACCCTAAACCGAAACCCTAAAAAAACCCAAACCTGCTTCCAGAAACCTAAGGCCTAAAAACCTAAACCTAAGCCCTAAAAACCCTAAACCTAAACCTTAAAAACCCCCAGACCTTCCTGCTACCCACGCCTCGTGGTACCACGGCCGCACGTTCTGAAGAGAACGCAGGTCACCACGTGTCAGGTATGGCTGCACGAGTTGTGCTACTTGAGTAGTAAAGGGTGCCATACTTGAACCACGTGCTGGACAAGGGTGGATTAGGGGGTGCCGGCAAACCACGGGGGCTGTGGGTAAATGTAGCGCTTGATTTAGTGCTGCCAGTACTAAATTTAGTACGGCCAGTACTAAATGTAGTGTCGCCTAGTACTAAATTTTGTATCGCCACTACTTAATTTGGTATTGCCAGGACTAAATTGTGTGTGTTGTGAGTACTAAATTTTGTATGGCCAGTACTAAATTTAGTATTGCCTGTCCTAAATGTAGCGCTTGATTTAGTGCTGCCAGTACTAAATTTAGTACGGCCAGTACTAAATGTAGTGTCGCCTAGTACTAAATTTTGTATCGCCACTACTTAATTTGGTATTGCCAGGACTAAATTGTGTGTGTTGTGAGTACTCAATTTTGTATGGCCAGTAAATTTAGTATTGCCTGTCCTAAATGTAGCGCTTGATTTAGTGCTGCCAGTACTAAATTTAGTACGGCCAGTACTAAATGTAGTGTCGCCTAGTACTAAATTTTGTATCGCCACTACTTAATTTGGTATTGCCAGGACTAAATTGTGTGTGTTGTGAGTACTAAATTTTGTATGGCCAGTACTAAATTTAGTATTGCCTGTCCTAAATGTAGCGCTTGATTAGTGCTGCCAGTACTAAAATTAGTACGGCCAGTACTAAATGTAGTGTCGCCTAGTACTAAATTTTGTATCGCCACTACTTAATTTGGTATTGCCAGGACTAAATTGTGTGTGTTGTGAGTACTCAATTTTGTATGGCCAGTAAATTTAGTATTGCCTGTCCTAAATGTAGCGCTTGATTTAGTGCTGCCAGTACTAAATTTAGTACGGCCAGTACTAAATGTAGTGTCGCCTAGTACTAAATTTTGTATCGCCACTACTTAATTTGGTATTGCCAGGACTAAATTGTGTGTGTTGTGAGTACTCAATTTTGTATGGCCAGTAAATTTAGTATTGCCTGTCCTAAATGTAGCGCTTGATTTAGTGCTGCCAGTACTAAATTTAGTACGGCCAGTACTAAATGTAGTGTCGCCTAGTACTAAATTTTGTATCGCCACTACTTAATTTGGTATTGCCAGGACTAAATTGTGTGTGTTGTGAGTACTCAATTTTGTATGGCCAGTAAATTTAGTATTGCCTGTCCTAAATGTAGCGCTTGATTTAGTGCTGCCAGTACTAAATTTAGTACGGCCAGTACTAAATGTAGTGTCGCCTAGTACTAAATTTTGTATCGCCACTACTTAATTTGGTATTGCCGCTACTTAATTTAGTATTCCTGCGAAACCGGAATCAACCCTCTGCAGGTTTTGGCGGCCCGCGGAAAGATAGAAACTCTCCAGGCGCGGAAGATCTGGAAAATTGTGCGCCTCCGAAAAGCAAACCTTGACTTACGGGCCTAATATTGTCCAGACCTTCCGTGACCGGAGAGTCTCTATCTTTGCGCGGGGGAGTTTCAATCTTTCCGTTTCGCGCCCTTTTTTCGGGGTGCCAGATCTGGAAACCACTTTCCTTCTTTCGAGAATGGTTATAGTATGAGCTGGTGTGTGTTGCCTTTTTGATTGTTTATTGCCAGAGCTTCCTTCTGAGATTCGAATTGGAGTTCCAAGTAATGTAGTGTTGCTGGAGGCTTTGTTTGAAATAGTGTTTCCTTTTGATTTGTTTTGTTGCTGGAGCCTTCCTTTGAGATTCGAGTTTGTCATGGCATTTCGCGCCCAGGGTCGCCGTGGTTTCCGCCGGCGGGTCGTCGCCTGGCTTAAAGCGCAAGTCCGCTTTTTTCATTTTTTTTTCGGGGGGGTTGAGAGCCAGCAACACACACGGGGGGCAAAATCATGTGGATGGACAAATCAAAGCCTCATGCAGACTGGGAGAAGCCTAAACCATCAACTGGTGCAGGATGTTGTCTATCCGCAGTAGTGATTGCTGGCTTATTAGTAGGGAAAGCAATAGCAACTTCGGTTTAACGACAACAAGAAACACATGATTTAGAAGGGTAGTTCCTTTGTTTCCTGCTGAAAACCAACAAGATATAGGTGGACCATTCTCAAGTTGTTGAGAGATAAATAACAAAACTAGAATATTGAATCGGGTACACAGTCGTTTAGAATACGAAATCAAACAAAGCAGGCTCAAGCTCAGCAACCAAATTCAGTCGAAGTACTCAGCCAACGAGTGATCGCACATTCACTCTCAAAGCTGATTTCCAGCAACACGTGGGAATCTTCAACCAAATGAAATCTCAGTCTAAAATTTCAAGCAATGCTCAGCAATGCACGTGAATGATGACAACCTAGGATTCGCCACCGTCCTGCAATAGAGCCTTCTCCCGGGCCCGCTGAAATTTATAAATCGCCCCTACAATGAAGCTGTTTGTTTTCGTTGGCTTGGCAAACACATCGGCCAAAAAAAAGCACGAGCATCAAACTCAGTACTACAGCTGTTCTATCCAAATGGAGTTCATTCGAAACCACATATACTAGTGGCTCAAGTTGATTAAGATGCATCTCCGGGCAAGCAACACTAGCTTCCCATGAGCAAAGTCTTGAAAGTCCAAAATGAAGCTACTTCCCAAGCTCAAAATGAACTACATCTCTTTTGACAGGTAGCCCCATGTATTGCCAAAGCGTTCGTATCAGATTGAGCTTGCGTTCACTTGGGTGTGTATTTCTATGTGTTGGCGAGGTGTGTGTACATATATAGATATATTTACACCATATATATAATTTATCTATATTCAAGCAAATTATACTATATATATGTATACAATATGTGTGCATGTGATTGAAGTTTTTGCTTGGCAATGGAAGGCTATTTGTAGTTTACTTGCGGGCAAGAGACGTAGTGTCCGAGGACCCTGCAATAAGATTTAGCCATTCAGGGGCAGGCGCATGAGGCAAACCCCCCCCCCCCCCCGCCACACGAGTGAGAGTATCTTCGGTTCTAGCTTGTTAGTTGAGGAAGATCATAAATTGAGGTTCGGCAGTGATAGGCGCTTGTGGTCTTCCTCGCTTCTTGGTTCAATTGCTGCATTTTTTAGATGCGCATTTGTTCCGCCTTTTGCCGAAGCATAAAAGCAGCGTTTGGCACTGCGTGGGCATCATACCCGGCAAAGTCACCATTTGGTTGAGAAAAGTCGCTCTGTGCTCGGGATCTGTAGCCTTTTGGATGGGAAAAGTCGCCTTTAACATTTCAAAGGTTTGCCGCTAGAGACCGAGCACTTGTTTTGTTCAGTGCTTGCAGGCAAACCGGGACGCCAATCGCGCAAATGCCCGCAAACCTGCGCTGCAACCTGAAACTGCCAGGCGAACCCAGCCAAACCAGGCCAAACCCTAAATCTTCGCCTGGGAGATCCAAAAGGACAAAGGACACCTTGTTTGGAACGGGGTAAGATCCTGTGACTTGAGGCTTGCACGTGCCCAAGCTGGTCGCGACCCACTTCCTCAGCTTCTTTGTCCAAAACCTGCCACACAGAGGCGCGGATTTGCGATGGGTTCCCCTGGCTTCAGCTTGTATGCCCCATTTATTGCCATCTGATTTTTCCTAAAAGGACACCTTCGCTCACAGTTTCATTTGTTTATAAGGTCAAAGCCAGGGTTGGGTCCAGAAGGAGGTTGTTATTCCTCGTAGTACTATCGAGGCGAGCGGCACTTGAAAACCAACATCAAAATCACGGGATAACATGAGCACGCAGCACAGTTGTTATTTGGCCTCTTGTATTACTTTGCCGCTGCTGTTCTTGAGGATTTCTGGGGTTTGGCCGAGCCAGGGTGCTAGGCCTGTTTATTGGGAACGACCGTTTCAGTGGGAAGCCAAAAAGTGAGTCAATCCGTCACGTGAAGAGGGTCCAGCTAGACCTGGCGTGTGTCAGATGTGTCAAAAAGTGTGCTCTTCAGCTGGGTGTTTCTCAAAATAGGCGCAATGGAGCTTCTTCATTGTGACATTGAACAACGTGTCGGCACTAGCACTCAAGAGTAAAGGCACATGTTTTGTTGGCCATGTCTCAGGGCCAACTGGCTTTCATAGAGCTGGCCATGTGTTCAAGCCTGTTTTTTTTGCCCTGTTGATCTGTTTATTCAACGGCATGCACATTTTGTATGTACTGAATGGGGAGTGTTAGGTTGTTGCCAAACATTCGTCTAGACTGTCCACGACTGCTGTTGCTTCGTTGCCTGTAGCTGAGCCATGGATGGCCTCCGAAGTGGCTTGGCTTGGGATGGGCTTGGGGGCTCACTTGGGGCTTCGCTCGTACATTCAGTAGGCACGCTTGCACGCATTCACAAATAGCTTGGGGAAAACAAACATGGTATCCAAGCTGGCTTCAATCTTAAGCATTGAAGGCTGGTGTCTAGAAAATATGAGCTGTGCAAGTGGTGTCTCAAAAGAACCCTTTGAGGTTGTTTCAGCGGTAAACTGGAAATGTCTTTCGGGGCCCCCTTGATTGTTAATTTGTACTTTGGGACCCTTCCTTGTCATGTAATGTGGAACCCCAAGATCATCACTTGCTGAGGAACCTTCATTTTGCAGGAACCCCTTGTTGCGTTCAATCCCAATTCTAGGGGAGCACGCGTTTAGTTAAACCAACCCTAAAAAGGATATCCTCAACCCAAGCTTTGGTTTCCCTCTAATCCCCTTTTTGTGTTCCATGCAAAATTTGAAGGGGCGAATTGAGCACGGAGGGAGTCAATCCAACCGGAAAGGCCCTTTTCATGTTCAATGCCAATTTTCGCGGAGCGTGGTTCAGTTAAGTGGTTTCCCTTCAATTTCCTTTTTGTGTTCCATGTTAACTTGTGGATGGGGTATGTAGTCAAAACAACCCCAAAAAGGGCACCCTCAACTCAAACTTTGGATTCCCTCCCAATCAACCCAAGAAGCTAGAATCCCTGCAGATTAAGGACCCCCAAGATCATTCATGCCTTTTGTAGGAACCCTTCTTGTGCTCCATGCTAGTCTTAGGCTATTAGGGGAGCACGGGTTTAGTTAAACCAACCCATCAACTTAAAAGTATACCCTCAACCCAATCTTTGGTTCCAGTTAAACCAACGTCGAAAAAGTTAGGATCCCCTCCTGTAATGCTTTGAGGGCCCTATCTTTATCAAGTCATTGTTTGCCCCCTTCTTTGTCAATGTGTACTTTGGGGATCCTTTGTTGGGATTGACTTAGAGGGAAGCCAAAGTTTGGTTCGAGGGTATCCTTTTTTTGGGTTGGTTTAACCAAACCTGTGCTCCCCTAAAATTAGCATGGAACACAGGAGGTCCTGTAAAATAGCATGATCTTGGGGTTTCGAATCAATCTAGATTTGACTCCATCCGTACTCAGTACTCCCCTACAAATGGCTCGGGGATTTGAACGCCGACCACCACCTGTCCCAAGCATGGCCCCGCGTTGGAGCAATCAAGGTTTTGATTGAGCTTTAGGGTTCTAGGTTTAGGGCGCTTAGGTTTTGTTTTAGGGCTTGGCCAAGGTTTAGGTTTAGCAGTCTTGGTTTAAGGTTTAGGTGTAGGGTTTGGTTTAGTTATAGGCTCAGGGTTTAGGTTAAACTTTCGGGTTCACGTTGGGGGCTTATTAGGGCTTAGGGCTTAGGGCTTTGGGATAGGTTTAGGGCACAAGTCTCGGTTTCGGATTTAGGTTTGGGGGTCAGGTTCCGGGATTAGGTTTAGGGTTGAGTTGTCGTGTAAGGTTTAGGGTTTAGGTTTCCCGGTTCTGGCTTGGGTTTATTGTTCACGCTTTGGTCTAGGTTTTGGATTTAGGTTTGGGTTAAGGTTCAGATTTTGGGTTTTGGTTTTGGATTAGGGTTGGCAACTCATGGGGGCTGGCCGTGACAAAAGGTGCTTTAAACACTTGCTATAGGCAGGTTTCAACAAGGGCTTGGCCCAACCCTAAATTTGGATGACTTATGACAATGAGGCCAATGCTGGGCAAATTCTTAGAAGCGATAGCACGCATTGTTCTTTAGGGGTTCCTTCCTGTTTGGTTGGGGAAGAATTGGGTTGCAGGACAACTTGTTGTGATAAGGGAACCAACTCTTCGTGGCCAAGTCATTCCTGGGAATTTCATTTTTGGTACCGAAAGAGTCATTTTCCAGAACCATGGCCCTCCAGGTCCACTTGAAGCAACTTGGCCGTCCTACAGGTTGGACCCCTGGGGCCCCAAAAGGTTTAAGGGTCTTTCAGCTTGAAAACTGTAGCCGCATTGCACGTCCGCCTGACTCCACTTCGAAAGGTGGCAAGGGTGTTGAGGGAAACAAGGAAGTGAATACATCAAGAAGGCTTTCAGTATGCTTTCAGTCTTTCTGCCAAGGCGAACATGGCTGGTCAGCAACCAGCGACTATGGATGCTCATGTCAACTGGCATAGTT